>JAKCPI010023795.1:0-21739 GCA_023213315.1 Euborellia annulipes | reverse complement strand
ATCTCAGATTATAGAGAAAAATTAATTAAAACAACCCTTGCGTTAGTTTTTTGTCATAATTGGGAAAAATTACACAGGCTAACAGTGATTTTGGTACCGGGGGTATTTTGAGCTGATCTCTGAGTATATGCGACGTCCTTTTTCCAAAGATGTCGTCCGTTTTGCTCGAATAGCTCTAGTTTTAGAGATATAGAGAATATAACGTTTTAATTGAAATTCTGCTCTAAAGTGGCTCTCATTTTGAGTTTTCTAGATTTTTTTTATGGTGTTTTCTCTTAAAAATATACAGGTAGCTAAGATACATAGAAAATCTAGAGATTCTGCCCAATCAGAAGTGATTTAGTGGTGCAAAACACGGCTAAAAATTGAAAAAAATTCAATTTTTTCCAGCCATCATTCATTCGTGCAAATCGGTTATTAACGAAATTATAAACAAAATAGTTAATCTACAAATCAAAGATAAGAAAATTTTATGATTAAGATGTTTTGCTTAGAAGAATTCTTGGGTGTAGTGATAGCGCTGAAATAATAAGTTTATAATTTCTTTAATAATTAACCGATTTGCACAAATGAATGATGGCTGGAAAGCTAAAGAGTTACAGAATATCGTACATATAAGTTTTTTGCATTCAGAGATGTTAAAAAAATTTTAGGGTTGTCTCAAAATTAAGAAAAACTGGAAAAATTGAATTTTTTTCAACTTTTAGCAGTGTTTTGCACCACTAAATCACTTCTGATTGGGCAGAATCTCTAGATTTTCTATGTATCTTAGCTACCTGTATATCTTTAAGAGAAAAACATAAAAAAAATCTAGAAAACTCAAAATAAGAGCCACTTTAGAGCAGAATTTCAATTAAAACGTTATATTCTCTATATCTCTAAAACTAGAGCTATTCGAGCAAAATGGACGGCATTTTTGGAAAAACGGACGTCGCATATACTCGGAGATCAGCTCAAAATACCCCCGGTACCAAAATCACTGTTAGCCTCTGCAGAGGCGTACCGAGGCAGTTGGGGGCCTGGGGCGGCACTAGAAGAAAGGGGGCCTTATATTGAATTTTTTTTTTTTGGGGGGGGGGTGCTCATCTTTAAATATCCTTCTCCTCCATACACAAAAATATTTTTAAAATACCGTATATCCCTGAACCCCAAGGCCCCGGGGCCTCTCAAAGAGAAATTTTCATTAAATTTTGTTTTTTTTTTTTTATCTAAATTTTTCCGTTTTTACTTGAGCCCTGAGGGCCCCGGGGCCTATTTAAAGAGAAATTTTCATTAAATTTTCTTTTTTTTTAATCAAAATTTTCCCATTTTTACTAGACTCTGAGGGCCCCGGGGCCTCTCAAAGGGAAATATTTAATTTTTTTTATTTATATATGAGGGCCTATGCCGGCTCGGGGCCTGGGGCGGACCTCCCCCCCCCCCCCCCCCCCCCCCTCGGTACGCCACTGAGCCTGTGTAATTTTTCCCAATTATGACAAAAAACTAACGCAATGGTTGTTTTAATTAATTTTTCTATGATCCCATCATGATCCCTCGATGAGGCTTATATTATCTTTTAACCTTTAAGCAAGGACCATTTTAGAATTTTTTCAAAATTTTCGAAGTGGTACTTTTTGAGAAAAATTAATTTAAATTTTTGATTTTGAAATTAAAAAATTTTTACTAAAGTTGTGTGGAAAGGAGTCAGCCAAGGAAAATAAAAATCAATTTATTCTGTCGACGTTTCGAGCGCCCGTCGAGCTCTTCCTCGGGACAGTATAAGTGTCAAATGTTATAGATGGTAATGACAAAATAGTCGGTTGACATTATTAGATAATCTTAACAAACATTAATAATGTATCTGTTGAAAGATTTTCCTTGGCTGACTCCTTTCCACACAACTTTAGTTAATACTCACAGCCAGTATAATAATTAATTATTAAAATTTTTTTTTTATTACCACCCCAGGTGTGTTGTATATCATTGGAAAGGGTGTCTGAAAAGCTGTAAAATGACACCTCATTCTTCTCTCTATCTCATCTCTAAGAGATTTTAGAGCAATTTAAATAGATGTGGTTAGGTCGATTTTTTGCCATTTTTGACAAATTTAACCCGCCATATTTCTTAAACGAGTTGAGATATCAAGTTGAAATTGGGGCCTTTTCTTAGTCTCTATTGACTCTACCTATGACCCAAATTTCATACAAATCTGAGATGGTGATGTTAAAAAGTTTTACGTGGAAAGAATGACTCGGGCCTGGAAAGCCCCATATTTTCTCAATTTTTCTTGGGGCAAAGATCTTTCTGGGGGGGGGGCACGAGCCTTCTGGCGGGGGGCCCGGGCCCCCCTAGTTACGCCCATGCACTCAACCTCTTCGAATCTATTTAAATTTCATTATGTATGAATTAAAATTTCTAATAAATTTATTTATTACTTATGAAGAACAATTGTCATTAAGGGGGTTCAGGAGCGACGTCTAAACGTACTTAAAAAAAAAAAAATATGGGGATTGACTTCCCCGAGACTTTCTCGTATATTCTTTTGGAATTACGTCTGGGTGTGTGTGAACACGATTGCTTAAAAACCAAAGCAGCTAGATCGATGAAATTTGGTATATGCTCCTTACACTAAAATTGTAGACTTCTATCAACTTTTGGAGTAAATACGTCACTTGGAAGTAGTACTTTACTTAAAAAGTTTTTCAAATTTCAATTTTTTTGTATATTATATAAAATAGAGTATTTTACCAAAAAATTCAAAATTTCTCGAAAAAACTTTTTAAGTAAAGTACTACTTTCAAGTGACGTATTTACTCCAAAAGTTGATAGAAATCTACAATTTTAGTGTAAGGAGCATATACCAAATTTCATCGATCTAGCTGCTTTGGTTTTTAAGCAATCGTGTTCACACACACACACACACACACACACACACACACACACACACACACACACACACAGACATAATGCCAAAAATGGTTTTTTTGGACTCAGGGAGGTCTAAAACGTGGAGAAACATCAAAATCTCGAAGTCGAATTTTTTTACGATTACATAACTTTCTCTATACGAGAAAGTAAAAAAAAAAAACTAGACTATTATAAGGAATTTTTCAATGCGGTTTTTTTTTTAATGAATTAATCATAAGAGATTATTGGGACATAGAGCTATAATTTTTTTAATGACTTATTAAAAAAATTATTTGTTATCAAACAAATACAAAAAAACAATCTGTCTCAATAATCTTTCATTTTTTTTTTAAATTTAAAAATGAATTTATTGTTATTATTAATCACATATTAATTAAGAAATTTTTAATATAAGCTCAGATGATTTAGTTAAAAATCAAATGTCAAATTAGTTCAGCATTCTTGCAATAGATGGCAGGCTAGTCTAACACCCGATCCCCTAATAGCGTATATCTGGCCTATATTTATATATTTTTATGCTTTTATAAAAGATACATAATATATTTTTTTTTTTAATAAAAAAAACATTCACACTTTTTCTCATTCACACTCACACTCACACACACTTCACACTGTCTTTTCGGCAGCTCAGGCCATATAAGACATTTACGATAACCGTTATTTATGAATTTATATATATTAGGGTTCAGGCATTTCTATTTAAGCCATCTGGTATCCAGATGGCTTAAATAAAATCATCGGACTGCCTGGGGTCCGAACCCGCGACGTTTGGTATATGAGGTTAGCACGCTAACCTCTACACCACGCCCCGTGGGCATACATAATATATAATAACATTTATAAAGTATTTATTGTTAAAAGATCAATGAAAATCAACCAAATGCATTAAATATTATTAGCTACCATTCTGACATCTCTTGGCAAATTTTTCAATTACTTGATTTTTTGAGCATACTCATAACGCCCTCTTATCGGAAAAAACATGCGTAACACCTTCGCTTCTATTCCGCCTTAATGAATTATTATTTTCACACTGATTTAATATCTTGGCAGCAATTTTTTTTTTTTTTTTTTTTTTCTTCATTTATGATCATTTAGATGTGGCGTTGAGGCCGTTTTAGACCAGAGGTTACCGTGCGGTCCCCCTCTCTACCATAATCCGGATCTGACCTATTAAACACTTTGTTAATATCTTCTTTATATTCTCTACTTTATTGTCTTTAATTTACTTTTTATAACTATATTTCACTCTTACTCAATGGCGTTCTCCAAGTGGGCACCAGGGAATCGTCCAAGCCTAACAAAAGTGCATAAAACAAGGCCAATTAAATTTGTAGAAAACTGTAAAATTAATCGAACCCCCGTCGCCACATTAAAATTGTGACTTTTCCCTATACCTATGTAGCAGGAGTTAGAGATATACCGGTATAAACGTGTCATGGTTTGTTAGCTAATAAATAAGAAATTAGAAAACAAAACCATTTTTTTTTCTTCTTAATTAATTGCTCGTTTTGTTTCCAAATAAGGTGGGTTTGTCATTGAGGTCTGAAGCGAGGTCGCAAGTTTCGCGGAAACGTCGTTCTTACTCTCGCCCTTTCGTTTTCTCTAGGCTCTTGACCTCTCACGACACTTGGCCAAGGTCGTCGCACATAAACATCCAATTTTACTTTCTTTATGGAGAGTTCAACCTAAAAAATGAACTACATTTTTATTTTATTTTTTTATAAAAATTTCTCTAATAAATAATAACCATGAATGTGACATATTTGGTTTTCTTCTAAATAAAGAATTTTTATTTAGAATTAATTAAATCAAATTTGAGAAGGATGAATAAATAGACTCCGGAGATGATTTTCAGGCCAATTTATTTGGATTAACTTCTTCCGCTATGGGTCAACATTTCGGAATTAAAACGACTCCTTCTTCAGGAACCCAACTTATAAATATATAATTTCAACCTCCTAGCTCTTCGTTATTGAGATATTTTGTTTACAGACACATACACACACATACAGATAGATAGACATTCACAGCCATGTTGCGAAAACCACTTTTTTGGACTCAGGGGACCTCAAAAGGTGTATATCTATCAAAATCTCGACATCGATTTTTTGACATGAATCCAATACCACCTCTCTATATATATTCATATATAGGTAAGAGAAAATAAAAAAAAATTGATCCAGTTTGACACTTGAAAAGAGCCCCTGGGACCTAAGAATAGGCAACCAAACAAACACTCGAGTGATGAGAACAAAAGCAAGGAACTTTAATATTTTTTTCAAAGAATATAAGCCTCTTACTACAAACTAAGGTGGTGTATTTAGATGTTTTAAAAAAAAAAAATCAAACTTTAGTCCTAATCTAGTAAATCTAAATATTTTTTTCAATTTTACTTTTTTAGTAAATATGTGACAACGTCGAAAGAGATGAAAAAAAAACAAGAAGAAAATGCAGCCAATGTAGTTATTGAGATCACCACACGGCTAACATTTCGATCCTAGGTCTGGACCATCAACAGAGCTAAAAATTTAATACATCCCCCTGTTACAATAAATACAATCTTTTATCGACTTGAGATTTTGAATTTCAAAACAAAAGCTTTTCGTAATACTTCTACTTCATACTGAACATTAAGGGGACTCGGGAGCGAAGTGGTTACGCATGTTTTTCCCGATAAGATGGCGTAGTGTGTCATAAAAAGTATGCCCAAAAATCACTTAATTCAAAAATTTGCCAAGAGATGTCATAATGGTAGCTAATAATATTAAATGCATTTGGTTGATTTTCATTGATCTTTTAACAATAAATACTTTATAAATGTTATTATATATTATGTATCTTTTATAAAAGCATAAAAATATATAAATATAGGCCAGATATAGGCTAATACTATATCGTCTGTTAGACTAGCCAGCTATCTATTGCAAGAATGCTGACAGTTGGTTTTTAAATAAATCATCTAAGCTTATTTTAAAAATTTCTTAATTAATATGTGATTAATAATAACAATAAATTCATTTTTAAATTTAAAAAAAATTAAAGATTATTGGGACTGATTGTTTTTTTGTATTTGCTTGATAACAAAAAAAATAATTACGATAATTTTTTAATAAGTCATTAAAAAAATTATAGCTCGATGTCCCAATAATCTTTTATGATTTAATTCATTTAAAAAAAAAACTGCATTGAAAAATTCCTTATAATAGTCTAGTTTTTTTTTTAAAGTACGTTTAGACGTCGCTCCTGAACCCCCTTAACGAAAAATGATATATTTTCAAAAGTGGAAATATCAAATATAAAAAAAAAAAAATCCCATATAATTTATTATAAAATAATTATAATTGAAGTTGATTGATATATTAATAAAAAAAAAAAAAAATTAATTATACTAATCTCGATTAACTCTTTTCAAATTAAATTGATGGAAAAACCCGAATACAAATTCACACAACCCGGATCTTTGTTATTATTATTTTATTTTAATTTGCTGGTGACCCTTGGAAAATACATGAAAATACACTTACTGTTATTAATATTTTCTTACCAATTCAAATACGAATACATTCAAATATATATTTTGTTTAACCCTATTTTTTCTAATTAATTAAATATTCAGCCAACGTGTTCATAAGTATTTGCTTGGTCGCATTAATAATTATTAAAAAGTCTACTTACGAAAAAAACATTACACAATCCATTTTACTATTTATAAGTGCAATTAAATTGAATTATTATTCAATATTGAGAAACAAATTTCTACTTTTATTTTACAATCTGTAATTTTTTTTGTTTCACCCCTCAAGCCATAGGCAAGTTCAAATTTTTTTAAAGCTATGAATATACACAAATAAATGTATTATTACAATACAAATCTTCCAGGTACATTTTTTTTACATCATTTGGTATCCAAATGATTTAAATAAATATTGATTGGACTGCGTCGGGGTCTGAACCCACAACCCCTTGGCTTTTGAAGTTTGATATTTGACATTACTTCTAACCTCTCGGCCACAGGGGTATTTAAATGCATAGTATAATTTAATTTGTTGTTAAAAATATCTTGAAATTACCATTAATATGTCTTCCATTATTTTATTACACTCGTTTCTCAAGAGCTAATAATATCTTAATTTTCTAGGATAAGTGTCCAACAAAGTGCTGAACGTGAACAACTCGCTAGGAGTATGGAACGAGAATTGGATGGTTTGAGACATGAGGTGGAACAACTTCACCGGGCAAAAGAAGCTGCCTTGAAAGACAACATTCGCCTCCAAGATGATCTGGATGCTGTTACTCATGATTTACGTATGCAACAACAGGAACTAGCCTCATCTAAATCTGAAACAGAAGCTCTAAAACGACAACTTAAGGAATATGTTACTGAGGTGCGCCGTGTCGAAGATATTCTCTCACAAAAGGTATACTTTACAAAAAATAAAAGTTTTCGACAAACTGCACAATTTTTACAATTTGTTGTCATTTAATCTCCTTCTTGATTTTACTCTTCTTACTTCTTTTAGTCTTTTTACTTTCTCTTACCTATATATGTAATATATAAAAGTATTGCGATCATGTCAAAAATTCGATGTCGAGATTTTGACGGAAATACATGTTTTGAAGCTTTCTTCTCGGGCCTTGCAAATTGGTCTGTGTCTGTGTGTGGACAAAATATCTGAAGAACGGAAAGAGCTACGGGATTGAAATTTTATAATTAAGTTAGGTACCCTCCCGGATACTCGAAATAACCTTTTGAACAAAATCGGCCAAAAAGTACTAGCACTTTACTGATGTACTTTTTTAGTTTTTCTCGATTTTCTTTTTCTTGGCTCCAACGATTTTGATTAAAATGCAAAAATCAATTATTTTTTAAATGCTCTTTAAAAAGTATATCAGTAAATTTTTTCGTGGAAATTGTTTGAAGTACACTTTACTGGTGTATTTTTTCATATTTTTCAATTACATTTTCCGGCTCTTCTTTCTACAGGGTGCCCGGAAATAACAGGTACCTTGAAAAGGAGAAGATTCTACATGAAAAAATAAGACTTTTTTTTAATATGCCCAGACGCTTCGTTTTCAAGATATAGGGGGTCAAAGTTGAATTTTTTGTTTGTTTTTTGCTAATATCTCGAGAACCGTTTGAGATACAATGTTTAGCTTCTGTACTCGATTTATGTTCATTATTCCGCTTGTTTTATGTGTAAAGTGTAAACATTGTATCTCAAACGGTTCTCGAGATATTAGCAAAAAAACAAACAAAATTCAACTTTGACCCCCTGTATCTTGAAAACGAAGCGTCTGGGCATATTAAGTTGATAGGAAAAAAAAGTCTTATTTTTTCATGTAGAATCATTTCAGAATCATTTCCTTTTCTAGGTACCTGTTATTTCCGGGCACCCTGTATATAGCCAATGTTAAATCCCTATGGAGATTTGCATGTTTCGATTCAAAGGGGAAGGTCCTCTTTGGAACTTTTTTCACATTAAATTTTTTTTTTCCAATTCTCATGAAATTTTGTATTTATTTTGGATTCTCTATTGTGAATAAAATATCCAAATATGAGATTAAAATTTTGAAAAATAACCATAGTTTTTATTTCAATTGATTTATTTATTTATTTATTTATTTACTTTTACTTTTGAAAAGCAAGTGATCAAGTTTCGAACTAAGGTGCTATGGGAAACTAAATATATTTTGACACAAAAAATCTGGTGTGACAGCACAATATACAACATTCGATTACCGAAGGTAAGAGAAAGTTTTGTGAGGTGCGATAAGTCACTCCAGATTTTTACTACTAGGTCCACAACGTCCTGAGTGGCGTTCACTTTATCTCTTTGTTTATTATTTTACAATCTGAAATTTTCCTTATTCAATTCAAAATAATTTTATTCCTTCATTATAATCCAAATTAAGGTACTAAATCTAATCTATTTATTCAGATCAATGAATAAACAGATTTAAGAGAAATTAAAATGCGGAACTTTTTATTAATTTAAAATATAGATAGATGATTAGACTTTTTTTTGTGAAAGCCATGTTAATTTCAGGAACAAGAACGATCGCAGATGCTGGACCATTTTCGAAGTCTCACTTTAGAAGCAACTGTCTTAGAAAATAACAATCATACTTTGGAAACGGAGGCTGAAGATTCCAAAAAACAACTCAAGGAATCGTTAGAAAGAACTAGTGAACTGGAAAATCAGCTCCAGGAACAGGAAACTCTCTCAAGAAATTACCAATCTCAGGTAGATTAGGATTAGTAATAGAATGAATCGTAACATTAGATTAAAAGAGCAAAAACGTTGACATTTTGTATTTATACAAAAAGATAATTTTTTTCAGACGTTAAAATTTAATATCATAAATTGGATGTTAAAAAGTAAAGTTATAACATCAGCGTTAAAAAATGCTATTCTTTAAACCAGTGTTTCCCAACCTTTTAAAGTCCACGGCACCCCAAAGGTGCGTGGGAATAACATTACACACTAGGGGCACCCTTCCTTTCCCCCCCCCCCCCTAGGGGGGGGGGCCTCTAGCAAAACGAAATGTTTTCCGACCTGTGGAAAATTTTTTTCCCCTTGCTTCACGAAATTTGTTCCGCGCTACGGGAAATTTTTTTTCCCCTCCCGTGAAAATCATTTGACTTTGCAAAGATAAATTTTTTTCCGCACTCCGGAAAATTTAATTTTTGTCGTTCGCTTACGTTTAAATCATTTTATCTTTTTTTTACTAAAACTTTATTTTAGTTTATATAAAGATGCGACACCCCTTAACCATTCTCGCGGCACCATCTTTTAACAGTGACGTTAACATTTTACTTTTTTAGCACCAAGTGTTAACGATCCATATGAAGATATGTTTTCTGCCTTTTCGTGTTTTTACACCCCTCGATAACCTCTCGCGCATGCGCATTATTAACTTGATTTGTTATTCTCCTATCTGACACACCAGCGTTAAAAAATGATATTCTCTAAACCAAGTTTTAACAGCGACGTTAACTTGTAACTTTTATCACAAAACTGTCAAAATCATAGCCTTAGTTTTTGGTTAAAGACGTCATTTTGTTGCATTAAATACGGCGTTAAAATATTAAGGGCATCCCCTAAACATGATATTAATTTTTAACAGTATTGACTAAATGTTAACGCTTCGAAGTTAAAAATAGCATTTTGAGGCAAGGGGGTGTTAAAATAAATCAACGCTGATTTCAGTTGTTAATAGTTAACGTTTTTGCTTAGAGAATAGACTTGATTATGAGTTTATTTTTGCTGGTGGTTCAAGTGTCTACATGGTGTCTTCCCCGGGAGTCGAACTCGGGATCTCCAGTCTACCCGAGGCATCGGGGTGCTTCCTTTGCACCAGGCCACCGGGCACTCGACCTCACCAGTAAAAACCGACATTACCTATTACCTATATACTAGTACCTAGAACTAGTTAAGAATTTTTTTTTCACTTATTAGTAAAACCGGCCAAGATATCGGTCTTCTTGTTGAAGCGACTGATAAGTGAAAAGAAAATTTCATATTTTTATTTTGTATTGACAACGTTTTTCTCTTTGCAAAATAAAAATAATAAAAAAAATTTGATAGAAATGAAAAAATTCCTCGATTTGTAAAGAATATTTATTAATTAATTTGTATATAATTCTACTCTCCAGCTTTCGGAACTGACCGGTGAGGTGATTTCTCTGAAATCCCAATTAAATCATCTCACCGAACAACAACTGCGCAGCCAAAATGATTCTCGAGTTCTTCGAGATCTCTCAGATAAACTTGAATCACAAAAGGAATTGTTTTCTAGTCAAGCGACTTCCTCCGAGTTATCCAAATTAAAGGTTTTATTATATCATCATCAAATGAATCCTTTTCTTCTATTATTTATTCATCTTTCTTTTGATTTATAATTAAATAGGGATTGAAACATCTTTTTACTTTAATTTAATCTTAGAATAGAAATAATTTATAGATCAGAAATTAAAAGCTCCTCAGCCTGGAAGATCAATTCCTTCCTTAAATTTGACAAAAAAATTCTTCAATATACACGTATTTTTCTTTCAATACAATACACCACACCTCAAACTCATTTCATAGGCTCTTTGCCTCTTTGTATTCGATAAAGCAAGCATGTCGCGAACCCAGAAACACTTTTCTCTTTTCGAAATTTTATCATTGCCTTTTTTTAAAGATTTTTCTCTGTAATCTTCGTGGACATAGAAAAATCAACTTTTTAGGAAATTTCTAAAGCAAAAAGAAAAAACTATTGCGTTTATTTAGACCTTTTGTGCTTTGTATTATTAATGGAAGTTTTTAATTATAGACCACATTTTGTATTATTTATTAAAAAATATAAATACTGTACAACGTTTCGACTGCTTATTCTGCAGTCGATTTCAATTACTGTACAATTGCTCCTACTCAAGCGAACTAACCTCTAAGGGGCCGTTTTGTGCATTTTATATACATCAGCGCCATCTACAGTGATTCCTATTAAGTTAGATACAAACTTCATCGCCATCTACACTCATTCCCATGAAGTTAGACACAGTCATCAAAGCAAGTACTTTGTACAAAATATTCTTAAATTATTTCAATAATTTTTATAATACAATTATCAAACAAATTAACAGACCAGTAACTTGAGCTCATGATGTCAATTAATGCTGAAAACTCGAATATCATGGCCATACCAAGACGAATATCAATACATACTGGTGCTCTTCAGAACATAATCCTGGGAAGTTATTTGCAAGAGAACCGAGCCAGGTGATTCCGGCCCTTCAATCATAGAAAATCCTTTGGGTTATAGTCACCCAACTCATCAGAGTCGCAGAAAATTAAATGAAATCGTCGTAATTGTCGCCGGCTTCCTAAACGGATAAACAGTTGAAGAAAAATTATAAATGAAAAAAATTTTTATCTTCTCACTACTCATCTTTTTTAATATTCGAGGACATTGATATCCAGGCTTTAAAAGAGTTTTTAATTTCTGATAAAATAATTTCTGGATTGTTATAATTTATAATCAGTCAGCTGTTCATATTCATTGAAAGACTTCTACGTAACAATCACATTGTTCCCTGTGATTTGTAAATTTTTGACTCCCAGAAACATCAGTTGCATAAAATTCCATTAAAATTTTAGAATTTTTACTAAAATTTTAATAAATATTTCTAATATTTTTCTATTATTATTTTATTCCAATAGTTGGAGAATGAATTAACTCGTATACAAGGAGAACATGAAATGCTCACGGGTCAATTAAATGGTGCCGAAAACAAAATTTCTTCCCTAGAGGCAATGCTCAAAGAAACCCGAGATGAGTCATATAATTTAAGGAGAGAATTAACGGAGCTTTCAGTACAGCTTCAAGATGAACGCCAGGCCAATTGTGAACTTAAAAATCGACTGTAAGTAATTTTAAATACTTTTATTAAAAATTTGTCTCTTTTTTTAATGTCTGCCTGGTCCCATATGTCTGAAATTAAATGTTGGATTAAAAATTAAAATATGGATATATTAATTTCATGCTTAAATAGTTTTTAACATCGATAATAGGTTTGTTCGATTCAAACCCAACGTGGATGTACACAAGCAGCCCAAGCCCACACTTCCCCAGAAACACACCTTCCCACGCCCTCGCTGTGTGCAAACTAAGGAAGCCCTCGGGCTGGTCTGGGCTGCCCTCAAGGCCGGAACTACGAGATTTTTTAGGGGGGATATTTAATTTGCCGCCTCCTCCTTAAAATTTTCTATATAAAATTCATATCATTTTACCTTTTTTTTTAGTAAATCTTTCTTTAATTGCCCCCCTCCTGATATCTGCCGCCCGGGGCACATGCACCCACTGCCCCCCCCCCCTAGATCCGGCCCTGGCTGCCCTTACCAGACAAAACTACATGTTTTCCCTCAAAATGTTATTTTGCATTCTTATAAGAATATTGTAATCACGTTCAGTGCCAAAAATCTCTTTATACTACAGCTGATCGAAAAACCGGCCGCCATTTTTCTACACATGCTCTGAACCAGCTCCAGTCGCCATTTTTCTACACATGCTCTGAACCAGCAGCTCCAGTCGCCATTTTTCTATACATGCTCTGAACCAGCTCCAGTCTTTTGGACGTCCACTGGCATCCAAAATGAGAAAATCAAACGCCGGGAAGCGTGCAAATGCTTACCAGGCTCCGGCTTGCTTGAAAGAAACACTAAGAAATTTGCCCATGGTTGCCTAATTTTGAATCAAACACGTGGGAAATTACCCAGGGCTAGAATCAAACTAAGAGGAAGTTGCCCTAACTCCGCCCACTTGTTATAATCAAACAACGTCCCATGGGCATCCAAATGCGATAAACGAACAAACCTAATAATAAAAACTATTTTTCAATCAAAACGTACAACTGACACCGCATCTAAATAGTAAATAGTTTGTTTTTTCTTACTATTTAGATGTGGTTTCAGTTGTAACGTTTTGATTGAAGAATAGTTTCTATTATTGTACATATTATCGATGTTAAAAACTAATAAGAACAAGTATAAACATGAATTATTCAGTACCGCATAACCTCTACTAAATTTTGCTTTCCCTGAGGATGAGGCGACTAGCACTCGAAACGTCGGCAACAAAATATAAAGCTTTTTATTTCACCTGGCTGCTGTTTCCCGGGAAGGCTCACGTCCCTTTCTTCTAATTGAATTATTAATATTTACTTCTCAAAAATCATCAGAAGGAAAATTTGCCAATTATTTTTTGGCATGGAAGGTCTTCAAATATACAGTATAGTAACCCTTATAATAAATTGTTTAATTAAAAAAAAAAAAAAAAAAAATTTCAATTTTTTTCAAATCCTCTTATTTTGTTTTATTTTTTTCCAGGGGAAATACAAATTTCTAACTGGACCGCATCTGGCGTAGCATCATTAGCCTAACATTTCTACCGGTATAGTGGCACTCGAGATGCGGCTGAAATATCCCAGTTTGAATTTTGTATTGCTCCTGAAACAAATGATGGCAAAATAAATAAATCTCAGTTTTCCTTTTTTTGATTGAGTATTTGTTGTTGTCTAAATTTTATTGTAAACAGTAATGCCGAGAGAATGATAGTTTAAAACATTAAAATGTCGCTGAATTTTCGATAAAGAAAAAAAAAACAAAAAGTTTTTCCAAATATTTATCGATAATTTTGTCAATAATTGATATGACCCCCACCATATTTTATTTAAATCAATCCATTTTTCTATTAAATCTCAACGAATTGATGGTCTGTTTGATGGATTGGATTGCCTGTGTTGTCGCGCAGCCGCTTGGAAGAGAACGAAGTGCGTCAATATCAAACGCAGGCAGCCGAGTACAGCAAACAACTGTCCCATTTGCGTCGCGACATCACCAATCAGAGGTTTGAACAGGCTAGGGCCTCGGAACAGTGGTAAGATTTAAAAAAAAAATTGCCTTCCTTTGTTCTTAAACTTACACCAATTGAAATTCTCAATTGAATCCCTTATCCCTTTTCCAAGGCCTTTGCTTGAAAGGGGGTTTCTCAAATTTGTTCAACTTTTTTCTTCTTAAATTATAAGATATAAATATTGGTAAGGATCAATTAATCAAGTTTATTTAGTATTTAAAATTTCTTTCCAGCTCTTTAGCAGAAATGAGAAAAAAAAAGTTGAATAAAATTTTTAGTAACTCCTTAAAAACCTGCAAAGAGTCGGAGAAAATTATTTTATTTTTTTTATTCTTTCCTTAAGGTGTTATTGTTCTTTGAAGACTGAATTTGTTTCTGAAATCGATATCTGGCCAAATAAAAAAGATCCATCAGATAAAATTCAAACATCCTCACCTTTGAGCACCGAAACAAGAAATATTAACGCATGTAACATTAAAACATGTAAAAAATTGCAATATAATTCAGCATCGCCGATTTGTCTCTTTTGCCAAAATCGATTAAATACAAAGGAATTTGTAAATAAAAATCAAAATGAGTCATGTAACATCTCCAATTGTAAAAATTTAATAAATGTTATGCAAAGAGAAACTGAAATAAATACAAAACCATCCGAAATTACAACTATTGTTAATACGAATAGTTTCCAATCAATCAATTCGCCATCTGAGGCGAATTATTATTTGCCTGATGACTCGAAGACAACTCCCCCGAGTAAACGAAGCATCTATAAGACAGCTTCGGTGAAACCCCCGAAACCATTAAATCTAATGAATAATTCTAAAAATATCACGTTTAGAGAAAATTATTCGAATTCACAAAATATGTTGGACATAAATACAAAGCAAAGAGTGAATTCTTTACGAAATGCAATCTATCATTGTATCTGCCCCCAATAATAATAAACAATAAACGATTGAGACAGATTAAAAATATAATAAAAAAGAAAAAGAATTTCAATTGGTATTGGTTTATCATAATATATATAATTTAATAAAATTTCGAAATAATATTGTATTTTTATTTTTTTTAGTACTTGTTGCAGCAGCACTATCTAAGTGGCACAAAGAGAGGACAGCCAGGAATTATTCTGAAATGTTTGAAATCAATTCCGATTCCATTTATATATATAATATAAATAATTTGATTTTTTTTAAATAAAATTTGAAATTTTACATGAAAATTATTTTAATTATGAAAAATCTATTTTTATATGTTATTATTTATTCGTATTCCAGATGTTTGTGATATTTTAATAAAATGAATTTTTGTTTTAAAGAATTTAAAAATGTTTTTTTTTTACCAAGAATCATCATCAAAGGATTTACATTTGAGCCCCAGTGTTTACGGGGTCGCAATCTTGCGGTCCCTAGGTCTGTTTGCTGGATGCTTATGAGGATTGGCTTTGTCTCTGAGATCTGGAGGAAGGTTGGTTGTGTGTAATCTTGTTTGTGTTTGGTTTAGGTTGACTACGGGTCCTCAACCTGTCTACTCCCCAAGGCTTGCTCTCAAGCAACATTTAAATGTTTTAAATAATTTCTAATATTTATTTTTAATTTTTATTGTTGATACGAAACAATGATACTTGTCGGGAATAGCGGTTGTATTAAATTATTTTGAACAAATATGACATTTATAATCTTTTCGACCAGAATGAATACGTTTATGAATGTTGAGACTTGATTTGTGATTAAATTGTTTAGAGCAAGTTTCGCATTTATATTTTTGACCAGAATGAATACGTAAATGTGAATTGAGACTTCTTTTGGGAAATTGTTTTGAACTAATTTCACATTTATATTCTTTTTGACCAGAATGAAAACTTACATGTCTATCGAGACCATATTTATGATTAAATTCTTTTGAACAAATATCACATTTATACTCTTTTTGGTCAGAATGAATACGTAAATGTGATTTGAGATTAGATTTGCGATTAAATTCTTTTGAACAAACATCACATTTATAATCTTTTTGGCCAGAATGAATCCGTAAATGAGTGTTGAGAGTAGATTTTTGATGAAATTCTTTTGAACAAATATGACATTTATAATCTTTTTGGCCAGAATGAATACGTAAATGAGTTTTGAGACTTGATTTGTAATTAGATTGTTTGGAACAAATTTCACAGAAAAAATATTTTTCATGAGATATTTTTTTGTTGGCGAATGAAGTTTTCATTTTCTTAAATTCTTCCTTTTTGCTTTTTTCTTTTCTGAAAATGAAATTTTTAATAAAAATAATATATAAATTAAATACAAATTATAAATTGGTTTATGCTTTTATTTATATTATAATTTTTTTACCTTTTTTTGATGGCTTTTTGAGGAAATCAAAATTTTTTTTTTATCTATTTTTTGTATAACGTTTGATAAACATTTTATAGTATGCTTCCTTAGAAAATCTAAATTTATGAAGTTGGTATTACAAAGCATACAGGGGAAGACTGCATCTAGAGAAAAACAAATCAAAATTCAATAGAATAATCCATAAGATATGATGGAGTCTAAATTTGTGGGAATTTAAAACCCAAAAATATTGAAAATTTTATTTTAAAGGCGGAAAATGTTCATCACTATCTTTGTGGATGCTTATAAAGTATATACCGGGTGGGCCAATAGTGCGTGGACGGAAGATTGTGGGCTTATTAACCGACATTTTAAAATTTTCTCGATGGTGCATAATGTGGGGCCTTTAGAGCTACAAATTAAAAATATTTTTGTTCCAATTGCACCTTATATACAGGGTGGTCCATATAAAAGTTATGTTTTTTTAAATGGAACGCCCTGTATATTATTGCATATTTGGTTTCTACGGCCAATTTTAGTATGACTTTATGTCATGCAATGTATTCTAAAACAAACCGTTTAGCCGCAAATCGGGCTTTTGTGAAAAAACTGCTGTCTGAAAAAAATTGAATATCTCGCGAACCATAAAACTTAGGGGACTGTTCTTTTGGGAGGTTACTAACCATGAAATGTACTAATGTAGGCCAGATGGGTAACCCTGAATTATTCTTGTTTTGGGAGATATGGCTATGCCAATTTGGGAAATTTCAATCATAGATAACTTCCTTATTTCAAATGGAACATGCTACTTTTTTTATGCCATAGGACGTAGAATTTAATTAGCTTTCAGATGGTATAAGGTTGTCTATATCTATCTTTGGTATTTTTATTTTTATTTCAAAATATCTGATTAATTTGACTTACAAATGGAGAAAACAATTAAAATAACAATCCAAATGGAAAATAATTCAAAAATAAATGGAAAATATATTTCTAAATATTCGAAAATCTATTTAATTTTCCTTTAAAATCATTTTTTTTGAACTTTTCGAAAAAGAAATTAGGGTTATGATCGGGTGAGCAGGTGCGCCATCTTGTTGAAAAATCATATCCCTAATTCGAGCAAGCGGGACTTCTTCGAAGAGTTAAAATAAATGATTTTAAAGGAAATTTAAATGCATTTTCGAATATTTAGAAATATATTTTCCATTTATTAATTGCAATACAATTTTATTTTGCATTTGGATTGTTTTTTTAATTGTTTTCTCCATTCGTAAGTCAATTTAATCAGATATTTTGAAATAAATAGAAAACTATCAAAGATAGATATAGACAACCTTATACCATCTGAAAGCTAATTAAATTCTACGTCCTATGGCATAAAAAAAAGTAGCATGTTCCATTTGAAATAAGGAAGTTATCCATGATTGAAATTTCCCAAATTGGCATAGCCATATCTCCCAAAACAAGAATAATTCAGGGTTACCCATCTGGCCTACATTAGTACATTTCATGGTTAGTAACCTCCCAAAAGAACAGTCCCCTAAGTTTTATGGTTCGCGAGATATTCAATTTTTTTCAGACAGCAGTTTTTTCACAAAAGCCCGATTTGCGGCTAAACGGTTTGTTTTAGAATACATTGCATGACATAAAGTCATACTAAAATTGGCCGTAGAAACCAAATATGCAATAATATACAGGGCGTTCCATTTAAAAAAACATAACTTTTATATGGACCACCCTGTATATAAGGTGCAATTGGAACAAAAATATTTTTAATTTGTAGCTCTAAAGGCCCCACATTATGCACCATCGAGAAAATTTTAAAATGTCGGTTAATAAGCCCACAATCTTCCGTCCACGCACTATTGGCCCACCCGGTATAGTCCAAGAGCTGGAGACAAAAATGGGCAAGAGTTTTCTGAAGGCTAATATTTTCAGAATTGTTTGCATTTTGTATTGGGTCTTGTGTATTGTGCTAGTCACATCAGATTTTTTTTAAATGATTTTGTTAAAAATTAGTAGTTTTTTCTTGATCACTTCAAGATAGTAATTGAAAATATAAATAAAACAACATTTTCTTAAAAAATTATCATTTTATATTCCAGAGCATTTTTTGGACAATATATAAAACCATAATTTTTTAAGAAAATTTTGTTTTATTTATATTTTGAATTACCATCTTGAAGGGACAAGAAGAAAACTACAGAATTTTAAATTATATTATATACTTCATTTAATTTGACATCCAAAGGCTTTGTTTTTTTTTTGCTGCTCCTGTACAGTGAGGGGCAATATTAAGTCCTGTCCCATGCGTTTTCTACTTGTGATTATTTCATTGTTTAAAAAAAAAATATTGAATATTTTTTAATGGAAACTTTGATGGTTCAAACCAAGAAAATTTCCAATAAAGATTTTCTTTTCTTTTATAAAAACAATTAAATAATCACAAGTAGAAAACTCATGGGTGGGATAAACTTCATGTCAAAAGTTTGATGTTTTGAGGCCTCCTGAGTCCAAAAAAGTGGTTTTCACAACATGGTCTGTCTCTGTGTGTGAACAAAATATCTCAAGAAAAGTTCACTGTACATGCTCTTCCTATATTCTAAAATGATATTATTAAAGCAAAATGGAATAAGTGGATATATACATGTATATATACAAATAGAGAATAGGTTATAAAATAAAAATGCCCCAATGACTGGCCAATTATGAGAACTATTCAGCAAGAGGGAAAATCAAATTTATTACAATTTTTTAGCTCAAATTTACATAAAAAATTCCACATGACCATCCTTAAAAAATTAAATGAATTAGTTAAACCATCCTATAATACGAATAGGGTCATTAACCTTACAAATGTTAATATACCTCAATTTGTAAACAATGCACTTAGTCTGGATAATATTTTATAATTTTTAACATTCTCACTGAACAAGTCAATGAATAACACACCCATAAAGAAAATACATAATAAATGCAGGCCTGCACTGCACGCGTCGCCGTGTGTGTGGTGGGGATGATACATTCTTGCCTTATACAACCGTATGGATACGTAAATGTAGGCTGAGATTATATTTGTAATTAAATTTATTAGAGCAAATTTCACATTTATATTTTTTGACCAGAATGAATACATAAATGTTTAATGAGATTACATTTGAGATGAAATCCTTTTGAACAAATATCACATTTATAATAATTACTTAAATGTAAGTTGAGGCTATATTTGTGATTAAATTGTTTTGAACAAATATAACATTTATACTCTTTTTGGCCAGAATGAATACGTAAATGTGCATTGAGATTACATTTGAGAGTAAATTCTTTTGAACAAACATCACATTTATAATCTTTTTGCCCAGAATGAATACGTAAATGCAAGTTGAGAGCAGATTTTTGATTAAATTCTTTCGAACAGATTTCACATTTATAATCTTTTTGCCCAGAATGAATACGTAAATGTGTGTTGAGAGTAGATTTTTGATTAAATTCTTTCGAACAAATTTCACATTTATAATCTTTTTTGGCCCCAATGAACACGTAAATGTTTGTCGAGAGTAGATTTTTGATTAAATTCTTTTGAACAAATATAACAATTATATTCTTTTTTACGAGAATGAATAAGTAAATGTGCATTGAGAATACTTTTGAGATAAAATCTTTTTGAACAAATATTACATTTATAATCTCTTTTGCCAGAATGAACAAGTAAATGATTGTTGAGGCTAGATTTGTGATTAAATTGTTTTGAACAAATATCACATTTATACTCTTTTTGGCTAGAATGAATACGTAAATGTGCTTTGAGATTACATTTGAGATTAAATTCTTTTGAACAAATATCACATTTATAATCTTTTTGGCCAGAATGAATACGTAAATGAATGTTGAGAGCAGATTTTTTGATTAAATTCTTTCGAACAAATTTCACATTTATAATCTTTTTTGGCCAGAATGAATACGTAAATGTGTGTTGAGAGTAGATTTTTGATTAAATTCTTTTGAACAAATATGACATTTATAATCTCTTTTGCCAGAATGAACAAGTAAATGTGCGTTGAGATTAGCTTTGCAATTAAATTCTTTTGAACAAATATCACATTTATAATCTTTTTGGACAGAATGAATACGTAAATGAAAGTTGAGAGCAGATTTTTGATTAAATTCTTTGGAACAAATTTCACATTTATAATCTTTTTGGCCAGAATGAATACGTAAATGAATGTTGAGTTTTGATTTGTAATTAAATTGTTTCGAACAAATTTCACAGAAAAAATATTTGTCATGAGATATTTTTTTGTTGGCGAATGAAGTTTCCATTTTCTTAAATTCTTCCTTTTTGCTTTTTTCTTTTTCTGAAAATGAAATTTTTAATAAAATATATATATAAATAAATTAAATACAAATTATAAATTGCTTTACTTTTTTTTTACCTTTTTTTGATGGTTTTTTGAGGAAATCAAACATTTTTTTATCTATTTTTTGTATAACGTTTGAAAAACATTTTATTGTATGCTTCCTTAGAAAATCTAAATTTATGAAGTTGGTATTACAAAGCATACAGGGGAAGACTGGGCCTAGAGAAAAAAAAAAATCAAAATTCAATAGAATAATACAAATTGTGGCAATTTAAAACCCACAACCAGGGCCGGAACTAGGAGATTTTGTAGGGGGGCAAAATTTAATTTGTCGCCTCCTCCTTAAAATTTTCTATACAAAATCCATATCATTTTTTACCTTTTTTTTAGTAAATCTTTCTTTAATTGCCGCCCCCTGATATCTGCCGCCCGGGGCACATGCACCCACTGCCCCCCTCTAGATCCGGCCCTGCCCACAAATATTGAAAATTTTATTTTAAAGGCGGCAAATGCTCATCACTATTTTTGAATGTGCTTATAAAGTATTAAAGTATATACCTATAGTCCAAGAGCTGGCGACAAATATGGGCAAGCTTTCTGAAGGATAATATTTTCGTTCATATAACCCTGATTTCTTTTTCGAAAAGTTCAAATAAATGATTTTAAAGGAAATTCAAATAGATTTTCTAATATATAGCATATCTTTTCCATTTATTACAATTTTATTTTGCATTTGTTACTTTCTCT
>JAKCPI010023794.1:0-28007 GCA_023213315.1 Euborellia annulipes | reverse complement strand
ATTTTTTTTAAATTGAAGCTATTTAAAATTTCTACAACTTATAGAAGCCCTTTTTTTTTGATTATCAAAAAAATAACATTTTTTTAGATTAATCGCATTAAATAAAAGATATTTAAAAAAAAAAAAAATCCGCTCTATAGCTCATAGATAATTAAATCTCAGCCAAAAAACATCGGAGAGGCGCCTCGCATTATTTTTGCCCAGCGTCGAGGTGAAATCAAAAAAATGCACCTCACGCTTTTCTGATTTATATAAAAGCGAGGAAATATTTTCACTTAAATAAAACCCCTACAGAATTTTATTTGTTTCACATATCCTCGCTTTTATATAAAACAGAAAATCGAGGTGCATTTTTTTGATTTCACCTCGACGCTGGGCAAAAATAATGCGATTTGGTATCCAAATGGCTTAAAAAAAAAATCATCGCACTGCCTGGGGTCCGAACCCGGGACGTTCGGTATAGAAGGTAGGCACGCTACCAACTAGACCAAGCCCGTAGGCAAAATTAAAATTTATAAACAGAGAAAATAGATGATACTAGGTAACGCTGGCCAAATTTTATTCCACTATTTCAGTCGAAGCTTCCTTTCATCAGACTAATGTGGTTATAGACTAAACCAGCGAAGGTTTATTTTACAACCACCATTAGTCCTGATGAAGGGAAGCGTTAAGTCTCCCGAAACGTCGACTGAATAGTGGAATAAAATTTGGCCTTGAAAATACCTCCAGCAGTTTCAATTGTTGTTCATCATCTATCCTACACCAGGCTTTCCCAATCATCATTAATCAGAGAAAATATTTATATTTTGTTACTATGGCAACCATTTCTCCTACTTATCTTTCCTATGAAGTACAAGAGTAAAGTGTGCTTCAAACAATTTTGAGAACAAAATACATTTGAAAAAGCATCTAAAAAATAATTGATTTTTGAATTTTAATCAAAAACGTTGTAGCGAATTTCGAGAAAATCGAAAAAATACTGAAAACGTACATCAGTTAGTACTCTTTGACCGATTTTGTTCAAAAGCTTATTTTCATGCCTCATGAGGGTGTATAACTTAAATATAAAATTTCAACCTCCTAGCTCAATTCCTTCATGCTTACCTTAAAAGGTGTATATCCATCAAAACCTCGACATCAAATTTTTGACATGAACCCAATACTTTCTCTCTATATATTAACATATATAGGTAAGAGAAAGTAAATGAGAGGAGGAGTCTCCTAACATGAGATCCTTAAACCACCCCGGGTAAATTCTCTCAAAATGAAAATTCCGTGACTAATTTCGGAGTCTATATGCTACAAACAGACAGACAGATTGGCTTGGGCTTATTTTATTTATACTGGTTATAATAGTATAAATAAATCAACGCTTGAACGTATTTCGACACTCATATATCATAATTAAAAGTGATTTATCAACAAGCAAATAATCAAATGTAATATTTGTATATTTAATTTTAATTTTACAACAAGAATGTACGGTCATAAGTTTAAATTTTATTTTATAATTACTAGCACTTTATCGATGCACTTTAAGAGTATTTTTTTCCCGATTTTCTCAAAATTCGCTCCAACGATTTTGATTAAAATTCAAAAATCAATTATTTTTAGATTCTCTTTAAAATGAATATTCTCATTTTGCCATTGAAATCTTCTGAATACTACTTTACTCTCGTACTCCATAGGAAAAATGGGGATAGGAGAAATGGTTGCCATGGTAACAAAATATAAATATCTTGAATATATGTAATATGTAGAAGGATGAGTAAAAGCCAAGCAGCAATTATTATTTCTTTATTGTTATCAAACCGACAGCGACGTTTCGGTCGACTATGCGACCACCTTCATGGCTAGGGTTTAGTCAATAGTAATTCTTTGATAGACATTTATTTACAATTTACAACCTATCACAATTACATATCATATTAAATTTGACTGGCGCTGAATATAATTGTGATAGATCGTAAATTGTAAATAAATGTCTATCAAAGAATTTAAGAAGTTTACTATTGACTAAACCCGAGCCATGAAGATGGTCGCATAGTCGACCGAAACGTGGCTGTGGGTTTGATACCAATAAAGAAATAATAGTTGCTTTGGCCTTTTTTCTCATCCTTCTACATATTGATTCAACTATTCACCTCGCTTACATATATCCAATATATCGGCGAAAACTAAAAATATGTCAACACAAAAATATGGGGTAACAATCACAGAACACAACTTTCAATTACCGAGAGTAAGAGAAAGATGCGTGTTGTTCGAACAGTCTCCCCAGATTTTTTTTCTTTCATTTTATATAAATGCAAAAATCTGGTGTGACTGGCGCACAGCACACAACTTTCTCTTACCTTCGGTAATCGAAAGTTGTGTTCTGTGCTTGTCACACCAGATTTTTGTGTCGACATATATTTAGTTCCCGACATGACAGTACGGAACATATGAATTCAGATGTAAAATTTATAAGTATAGGAAAATATTTATATTTTGTTACCATGGCAACCATTTCTCCTATCTTCCCTATGAAATACAAGAGTAAAGTGGTCTTCAGAAGATTTCAATCGCAAAATGAGAATATACATTTTAAAGAGCATCTAAAAATAATTGATTTTTGAATTTTTAAAAAAAATCGTTGGAGCAAATTTTGAGAAAATCGAAAAAAACTGAAAAAGTACATCAGTAAAGTACTTAGTACTCTTTGGCCGATTTTGATTAAAAGCTTATTTTCACTTTCTAGGTGGGTGTCTAACTTAAATATAAAATTTCAACCTCGTAGCTCAATTCCTTCATGCTTAAAATTGAACACACACACACACACACACCCACACCCACACACCCACCCACACACAGACAGACCATGTCGCAAAAACCACTTTTTTGGATTCAGGGGACCTCAAAACGTGAAGATCCATCAAAATCTCGACATCGAATTTTTGACATGAATCCAATACTTTCTCTCTATATATATATTACATATATACATAGGTAAGAGAAAGTAAAAAATTCACTGTCAGACTAGTAAGAAAAATGTTTACCAAATTTTTTTTTCCTTTAATGAGTACAAAACATTTGAATTGATTATTTTCATGTTTTTAAAATCTACCTTTCGGATGGCGGACAAAAAATGGGGGGGGGGCTTTCCTCGATTTATGTTTATTTTATAAGAGCCAAATCACAAACGGAAACTTTCAGTTGATCGGATCCCAAAGAAAGTCAATTCAGTAGGATGACAAGTAAACAAATTTCCTTTTTAATATTCGTTTGCCAATCAAATAAGATCAGAGACTTTATTTAATAATTTTTTTTATCGCAAATCATGTCCATCAAATTTCTCTTTTTTTTTTAACACTCACATATTTTTCTCATTCACACACACATACCCACAGTCTTTTCGGCAACTTAGGCCTTTTAAGGGGGAACGGGAGTGAAGTGGTTACGCATGTTTTTCCCGATAAGAGGGCGTTGTGTGTCATAAAAAGTATGCCCAAAAAATCAAGTAATTCAAAAATTTGTCAAGAGATGTCAGAATGGTAGCTAATAATATTTAATGCATTTGGTTGATTTTCATTGATCTTTTAACAATAAATACTTTATAAATGTTATTATATATTATGTATCTTTTATAAAAGCATAAAAATATATAAATATAGGCTAATACTATATCGTCTGTTAGACTTGCCTGCCATCTATTGCAAGAATGCTGAACTAATTTGACAGTTGGTTTTTAAGTAAATCATCTAAGCTTATTTTAAAAATTTCTTAATTAATATGTGATTAATAATAACAATAAATTCATTTTTAAATTTAAAAAAAATTAAAGACTATTGGGACAGATTGTTTTTTTGTATTTGCTTGATAACAAAAAAATTAATTACGATAATTTTTTAATAAGTCATTAAAAAAATTATAGCTTCATGTCCCAATAATCTCTTATGAATTTAATTCATTTAAAAAAAACCGCATTGAAAAATTCCTTATAATAGTCTAGTTTTTTTTAAAGTACGCTCCTGAACCCTCTTAAGACATCGCCGATAACCGTTATTATTTATAATATCTATTGGGGGTTCAGACTTCTCTATTTAGCTTAAATAAAATCATCAGACTGCCTGGGGTCCGACCCCGCGTCGTTCGGTATAAAAAGTAGGCACTCTACCAACTACATCAAGCCCGAAGGCTCAAATTTCTCTTATGAAAATAAGTCTAATTTTTTTTTTTTTTTTAATAATAGATTCAGTGATTAAAAATTAAACAATTTGAAAGTAACAGCAAGTAGCATTTATGTTTGAAGTTTAGCTTTAGTTGACCCTTTTCCCAAGAATAATAATAAAGTTTTAGAAAAATGAAAAGATTTCAATTGAATCGCGTTATTTTTTTTTTTTTTTTATGCACTCAATTCGAACCCTACTATTAATCTAAATCCTGAATGGGAACGAGATCAGACCAAATCGAGAACCATTTAAAGAGAATTCAATAAAAAATAAAAGCTCCGTGCCTTATGACGTTTATTCAAGGGCATTTTTGAAGGTGAATGGTGGAAACTAAAAAATCGTTTTCTTCACTTTAGGATGATTTTTTTTTTTTCTTTTTTAAACATTCACACTTTTTTCTCATTCACACTCACATTCACACAGTCTTTTCGGCAACTGAGGCCATTTAAGACTTTTTACGATAATCAGTATGTTTAATATATCAATTGGGGGGTCCAGGCATTTTTATTTAAGTCATTTGGTATCCAAATGCCTTAAATAAAATTATCGGACTGCCTGGGGTCCGAACCCGAGACGTTCGGTATAGAAGGTAGGCACGCTACCAACTACTCCAAGCCCCTTGGCACTTTAGGATGATTCATAATAATGTTTATAAATCAATTTTGGTATTTGTTTGATTGAAATATATTCTTGTTTAAACACGTCTTCTTATTGCATAATAAACATACTTGTACAAGGATCGCATGCATCGCTGCGCGCAGTTATAGAATAAATGAAAAGAGTATTTATGCGAAAGGATTTTTGAAAAATATCATAAAAATCTGGTGTGACTGGCGCACAGCACACAACTTTCTCTTACCTTCGGTAATCGAAAGTTGTGTTCTGTGCTTGTCACACCAGATTTTTTTATGTCGATATGTATTTAGTTTCTGACAGTACGATACATTCGATTTTCAAGATGTAAAATTAATAAGTGAAAATATTTATATTTTGTTACCATGGCAACCATTTCTCCTATCTTTCCTATGGAGTACGAGAGTAAAGTGGTCTTCAGAAGATTTCAATCACAAAATGAGAATATACATTTTGAATCCAATATTTTCTCTCTCTATAATTTAACATATATAGAGGTAAGAGAAAATAAAAACTCACAAGTGACACTAGACAGTGTCCTAACTAGGGTTTCCAAAACCCAAGTCAGTTAATAGGAGAATTAAATTCACAAGGTTTTCTGTTTCAATAATTTATTAATTTGATATTAACACTTTATACGTATTTCGACACCATATGTGTCATCTTCAGTATGTAATTCGCTTCTGAAGATGACACATATGGTGTCGAAATACGTATAAATTGTTAATATCAAATTAATATATTATTGAAACACAAAACCTTGTGAATTTAATTCTTTTATTAAAGCATAATGTTTCAACTGGAGCCAACGGTTACCAGTTTAAAATTAACCAAGTCAGTTAGTTAATCGGTTTTTGTAAAAATTTAGCTAAGCATAAATACCTGATAAAGGAAAGTCAATTATTCTTTTTTTTTTTTTTAAAGTTGACTAAACGTCATTTGGAAATCTTAAACTCGTAACGACCGGTTGCTTCACATCTAGTTAACTAGCAAACTTAATCGACAGATAGAAAATCATCGGTATAATAAACAAGAGCGAGGCTCACTGGTGTAGCGGCTTCTACAAAGAAGATCCGTGTTCAAATCCTGGGCTTATAGGATTTTTTCATTAATTATTTAATGTAAACAAATCCTCAAGCAAGCCCTGGATTGGAATATAGGATCTCACCACAATAGCCCCCAGGCAACTCTACGAGGAGAGGGAGTTGCTGTGACGTCCTCTATATTTATTTAAAAAAAAAAATTCATTTCGTAGTAAATAGGATAAGAATTATAATTTCTCTTTTGTTTTTGCTTTTTTCATCCAACCAAAAAAATAAATGTTGTAATATTTAAATTTAAAACAAAAATCTAAAATCTTTTTTGTTCCGGTTATAAATACTAACACAATTAATATACATCCAGGTATAATCACTTGTTATTTTTACTTTTAAGGATTTCATATTTAGTTGCTACGTATTTTGAAATGAACAGATTATACAATAACAACAACAACACAAAAGAAAAAACGATAATTAATAATTAACTTTCTATGACGGACTTTAATGCTTTAATTAATAAATGAAATTTTCTATTCTCTTTTGTTTGGAAGTTATAATTTTAAAAGAATATAAATTTTGTTTTTTACTTTCTCTTACCTCTATATTTGTTAATATATCTTCTGAAGAACATTTTACTCTTGTACTTTTTTTTTTTTTTAAACATTCACACTTTTTTCTCATTCACACAATCTTTTCGGCTACTTAGGCCGTTTAAGACTTTAACGATAACAGTTATATATGATAATATCTATTGGGGGTCCAGGTATTTCTATTTTAGTCATTTGGTTTCCAAATGCCTTAAATAAAATCATCGGACTGACTGGGGTCCGAACCCGCGACGTTCGGTATAGAAGGCAGACACGCTACCAACTATTTCAAGCCCAGTGGGCATTCTTTTACTTCATAGAAAAGATAGGAAAAATGGTTGCCATGGTAACAAAATATAAATATTTTCCCATTCTTATAAATTTTATATCTTGAATTCTAATATATCGGTGGAAGACATAAAAAACCTGGTGTGATAAGCAGAGAACACAACTTTCAATTCAGTCACACCAGATTTTTAATATAGAAAACAGAATTAAAAAAAAAATAACCTGGTGGATTAACTACACATCTTATTCAATAACGAGGTTTAAGCCTTTTCAGTATACAAAATAAAAAATACAATTTTTTATTTTATTTTATTTTTTTTTTTTTAATCATATTTATTTTAAAATGTATAACAAACCAATGCGGGTTTCGATTGTCTTCCTCAGTATCGAGTTTGTACCTTTTTATAGGTGATTTTCGCAAATATCCTCTCCAGGAGCAAATCTTCTTTTCCATAGAATGCCCAACACTTTCTTATTCAACATACATAAATTAAAAATTACGACTCGAAAAGAAGGTTTGTTCCTGGATAGGATATTTGTGAAAATCACCTATAAAAAGTTACAAACCCGACACTGAGGAAGACAAGCTGGAAGCTGTCGAAACCCGCATTGGTTTGTTAGTTTTTTATTTTGTGTACTGAAAAGGCCTAGACATCGTTATTGAATAATATCTGCAGTACTCAGTGAGTCTACGTTCTGAATACACATCTTATCTTCTGGTGTTATACCAGATTTTTTAAAATAGTATACAAGGGTATATAGAAGCTTCCACTTTTTTTTCCAAAATAATTTTTTTGTATTTTCTGTTGAAAAATATCATTCTCCTTATGCCCTGAACTGGGTATGGGCGTAATTCAAATTTTTCAGTTCGAAATGGGTTTAACAGTGGCTCTAACAATGACAATGAAATATTTTTTGGCTCTCCTGGAAAATAAACAAAAATGGAGTTAGGCACTTTGCTAATTAGAACGTCGATATGGAAATTTTTTCGGGGGGGGGGGGGGGGGGGGAGGCGAATTCATTTTTAAATACACCCCCCTCCGTTCACAAAAATATTTTTAAAATGAGTGAGTGAATATACAGCATTGTTTCTTAATAAGCAGATATGTATATTGATTATCTAAAAAATTGCGCCATATGATTAAGGAAAACTGCAGACCCAGAAATAGGGCTGGACGGTAATGGATTTTCATTACCGACCTCGATAATGAAAAAAAAACCGGTTTTTCTCGAAAGTCGGTAAAAATTTTTTACCGCCCGCGGAACCAAAGTTTGCCGCCAAAAATATTTTACCTTTTTTTTAGAGAGCCAATTTTTTGCCGAAACATTTTTTTTGCCCGCGGAACCAAAATTTTTTCCCGGCCGGAAAAATATTTTACCTTTTTTTTAGAGAGCCAATTTTTTGCCGAAACATTTTTTTTGCCCGCGGAACCAAAATTTTTTCCCGGCCGGAAAAAATATTTTACCTTTTTTTTAGAGAGCCAATTTTTTGCCGAAACATTTTTTTTTCCCGCGGAACCACAATTTGGTTTGCCGCCGCGGAACATTTTTTTTCTCGCCGAACCAAAATTTTTTACCGCCCGAAAAAATAGGTTTTTACCGACTTTCGAAAAAAAAACCGGTTTTTATCGAATTAGAGGTTCGTTACCGCGTTTTCGGTAAAAAATTTTTACCGGTTTTTACCGGTAAACCGGTTTACCGTCCAGCCCTACCCAGAAGGTCCCGCCGAAGGCGGCTAGTAAACTATAAATAAATTGCCTATTTATTGATATCGATAGATCTTCTTTCTCATTTGTCTGTTATTATTGTTTGAAACAGTCGCTGGTGGATCCGCTGATTGAACGCTTCGATCGGATTCGTCCGGAAAGATCCCGTCGTAATAACGTGCAACGGATGCAATGGCGTTCCTCGCATTGGGTGAATGGATTCCCTGCCTCGGATCCAATGTCCGGGTCGATGACCATCGCCGATGTGAGTCCACGCTACGCTGTTAAGCGGATTCTACTCCTCTATGAGAACTATCAATACCGAGAAGCGGCCAACTTTATTAATCGGCTCAGTCATGGGACTTTTAAGGTGAGAAACAGGCCTTGGAAAGCTCAACATAATTATTAATTATTCTTTTATTAAAATAAAAAAAGAATTTGGAGAAAAGAAAGTCCGCCAACTTGAGGGCTTGCTTTATTTTGTCCTACCTACCACTGATGCTCACTCTGCCTTTTGCGGGACCTACCCAGGGGATGTTTATTATTTATTTAATATATTACAATGATTAATGCAAATCAGTTTAAACACAATGGACGATTTGCGAGATAAAAAATATCGTAAAATGGAAAAAAAATGTAACTGACAGCGAGAAAAGCGTATTATATTATGCGACGTTGCCAGACTGGTCTGAGTCATTTTTAAATATTGGCGACTGTCATTTTGGAGAATTTTTTTGACTTTCTTGTTAAAATATCTTTAAAAGCGTTGGGCAGAAACTCTTGATTTTATTTTTAACGTATCCCTCGGAAGTGAATTGATAAAAATGTAAGTTTTGTGTTTTTTAACATATTGCAGAGGTGGCTATATAATTCGATATGTGTGCGTTTCGTCGATATTCCCCATAGACTACATGTTAAATTTCAATTTTTTAAAAATTATTTACACGATAACCCTGCGTTAGATCTGCTTCAAAATTTTATTTTATACGTATTTGATAGTGATTAATAACATATTTAAAAAATTAGATTTTAATCTAACAAAGTGCTTTACTGTCCGAACAACCTTAAATGTTTAAAATAATTCCTCCCCCCCCTCGAGATTTGAGAAAAATACTTTCTGAAATAAAATTTTACTTTTAATATGAAATTATAAAAATTAATACTTAAAAATTTGATTTGTATGTATATATTCTGGTAAACAAGTACAGAATGCAGATTTAAATTACCGAAAATAAGAAAAAATTGTATGCTGTGACACCAGTCATACTAGATTACCCCCCCTCCCGCCAAGAAACTTCTCTGGATCCGCCACTGAATGCTATTCAACCTTTTAATAAGTTGCTCAGAGAGGACTCTATACATATGTACTGATGATGGTTAGGACGTTGATTTTTTACTTTCTCTTACCTATGTATATATGTAATATATATATATATAGAGAAAGTATTGGATTCATGTCAAAAATTCGATGTCGAGATTTTGATGGATCTTCACGTTTTGAGGTCCCCTGAATCAAAAAAAGTGGTTTTCGCGACATGGTCTGTCTGTGTGTGTGTGTGTGTGTGGGTGTGGGTGTGTGTTCAATTTTAAGCATGAAGGAATTGAACTATGAGGTTGAAATTTTATATTTAAGTTAAACACCCCCGGGACCGGGAAAATAAGCTTTTAATCAAAATCGGCCAAAGAGTACTAGTACTTTACTGATGTACTTTTTCAGTTTTTTTCGATTTTCTCAAAATTTGCTCCAACGATTTTTTTTTAAATTCAAAAATCAATTATTTTTTAGATGCTCTTTAAAATGTATATTCTCATTTTGCGATTGAAATCTTCTGAAGACCACTTTACTCTTGTATTTCATAGGGAAGGATAGGAGAAATGGTTGCCATGGTAACAAAATATAAATATTTTCCCATACTTATAAATTTTACATCTTGAATTCCGTACTGTCGGGAACTAAATCTATTTCGACACGAAAAATCTGGTGTGACAAGCACAGAACACAACTTTCGATTACCGAAGGTAAGAGAAAGTTGTGTGCTGTGCGCCAGTCACACCAGATTTTTATATTTAATTGTATGCCTTTAAAAAAAATACACCGAAAAATTAATATAAATATCAGGAATACAGCAGAGTAAATAAACTAGGCGGCCCGGGAGTTGGGGACTACTTTACTAACAAGTAAAGTAACCCAAACATGAAATTCCTATTTCAATGAATCTTTGTACAATTAAACAACTAATATAAACATGCATTAAACGAGAAAAAATTCGACCAATAATAAAATAACAGAACTTTTTAAAAAAATTAATTTTTGAATTTTTAAAACAGGTAGATTTTCAATTTCAAGTTGTTTTGAAAGGGGTTTTAGCTGTTTGTTGAGTGAATTGATTGTTGAATTTTGAAACTTTTCAGCTTGATAATGTTATTGAAAGGGTATAGTCAGATGACAGAAATTAATGGGTTTGGTGTAGGCTATGGGCTAACGGGGGCGCTTGAAGAAGGAGAAGGCCCGCACTTACGGGAGGCATAGTTTTATTTCAAAATTATATTATAAAAGAAAATAGATCTCTGTCTGTCCACTTTTGCAACAGTTTTTGAAAATTTATAAACAAGATAAATTTTTAGCCACAAAGTGTTTTGAATGGTCATTAATACTATTGTTGAGATGCTAGGTAGAAACCTAATGCTATTCTAATCTATTCATTTTAGGCATAATTATCAATTGTATGAAATCACTTGAATGGGTCGTTTTGATAATTACTCTCCCCAACATTGAAATAGCCTCCCTATGGGGAAATACATGGTGTTTGTCCTTCAGCTATTTTAATGCTGAAGGACAAACACCATGTATTTCCCCATAGGGAGGCTATTTTAATGTTGGGGTAGGTAAGTTATCAAAACGACCCATTCAATATTGAATATGAGTCTAACTTGGAATTTGAAACATTTTACATGAACTCCATTTGTTAACCGTAACCAGCCAGCATCACTTATTCAACTTGATTTAGAAGCTATTCAACCTTTTAATAAACAGAGGAAATATTAATTATATACTGGATGCTTGCTAACTTAAATGTTATTATCCCATCGGAATTGAGTCCATCTAGTTCTTTTTTTTTTTTTTTTTTAAACATCAATTATTTAAGAGTTGGAGAAGGTCAAAAACAGCCACAGGTGTAGACGGATGTATTTAAATGAAATATTTACTTAATTTATCAATATTTATGATAAATAAAAACTAAAATGTATTTACAAGAAATAAATAGAACAAGATGTCAGTTTAAATTAACAGGAAATTATCAATATTTACAAAAAAAAAAAAAAACTCGAGGATTGAAGTACAAATAAATAGCAATGCACATAAAATAGAATCCTCCTTAGAAATGATTAACCTCAACTGATGTATTTTTTTTTGTTTTTTCGATTTTCCCAAAATTTACTCCAAAGCAGAGACTGAAAAAAAAAAAACAATTTTTAGTATGATGACTTAAAATTTTCGAATAAAATGTCATTTTTCAACTTCTAAAGTTTCACGAGAAGACTGAAAAAATTTCATAAAAAAGTTACGTAAAAAAGAAACCAAATTTCAAAAAAAAATTTTTTATAACAAAAAAAAAAAATAGAAGCGATCGTCGGCCCATCTTGAAATTAGGGGTGATAATTGTAGAATTAGTTGAAGTTTTTTTGAGTTAAAAAAAAAAAAAATGGTCGATTTAAAATTAGGCTTTTTTAAAAAAACTGAAATATTTCATATATCCGGGCTTCTGAAATAATTTTTGTATTTTTTTCTGAAAACTACATTAAAAAACAAAATTTTTACAGCCTTGCGGGGTTCCGAAATATCAATTTTAAAATAAGTTATAGTTATTTGAAAAAAAAGAGCACTTTTTTCCAAAATCCATAACTTTTTTTTAGTTGGATAAAAAAATTTGAAAAAATTCTCAAAAATGTCTTTTAAGGGGTAGAAAAAAGATAGAAAATTTTCAGCGAAATCCGCAGGGGTCAGGAAAAAAATTTGTCGATTTGGCATGGATGACCCATATAGGTACTGTATATTTAGCTCAAATATTTCTCTACACTGTTTAGGGGTTCCTTTAAAAGGTGGCTATTAAGACTTTTTGAAGATGGCTACTAAGCGAGAGTGACGTACATTTTAGTATTATTCAAATTAGACAATACAATTGTTGCCCTTTCTATTCAATATCCTTCTTAAATGATTTTCGGACAATTTTTTTTTATTTTTATTTCATTCAAGTTCTTTTTCGGCATCGAAGGCCATTTATTTCAATTGGATTGGTAGCCGATCTAATTGAAATAAATTGTCGCATGAGACGGGATGCGAACCCCGCGGTACAAATGGCCAGCACGCTACCTCATTACACCAAGGCCCGAGGGCCTCTTCGGTACTCAATGACGAGCGAAATATGTTCTGACACGAGTCTTCAAAATTGTACCGTTTTGTTTTAGCATATTATAAAATTTGTAAACGAATACAGTTCTTAATCAATGTTAATTTGAATCCGGAACTAAATAAATATCACCCCTATTACCCACTACTCTCTTGGAGTGCGCCACTGCCTCTTCACTTTCTCTACATCAATTTTGGGCCATTAGCTATCAATCCAGGGGCTTTCGCTGCCAAAAAAGCTTAAATGAAATTTAAAAAAAATTTTTTGGTCCCCCCCCTTGACCAAATCCTGGGACCGCCACTGCTTTCTTTCATATTATAATTTTGAAAAATAACCTTGTTATTTAATTATTATTAATTTTAATAGTCTACTTCTATGATAGACAGTCGACTGGCCTCTTTTTTCAAAATACTTATTAAAATGAAAGTTTAAATCACTTTTTAATTATTCAAAGGCGGGGGTTTGATTCGTTTAGTTTAATATTCATTATAAAAAAAATAATATTTTTAATAGCATCTCCGATAATTATAATTCTATCTATTTTAATACCAATATATAAGACAGAGTCCTTGACCCAAGTTGAAAAATTACTCTTTCTATACGTAATTATTTATAATAAAAAAAAAAAATTTGAAAGACTTTCCATCAGATGTGAAACTTTTTTAATAACTAGAGCTTACTAAACATCCTCCGGGAATATGGGCATCTTTATTTTTCATTGGTTATGTTGTTTATATACATAATTAATGAAAAAATTTCAAAGGTCCATTCATTTAAATCAGATCTTAATATTTAATAACGAGTCATTTTATATACATATTTTGTGAGTATATTTAGAATCAAAGGATGGGAGGGAGGCGGGGGGGGGGGGGGGCAGGATCCCATCCTATTTTGGCCATTCCTTTTCCACAAATCAGCAAAAAAATCACAAAATATGTTTAAATAATTCATAACTCTTTAAGTTCGATTCAAAACGGTTTTAAAATATTAATATCTGATATTCAAATAAATATAAATGCTTATTTGACTGTGTGTTACATTCATTAAGGAACTACTAGCCACGCCACCCGCCTTAGGTGGGCTTCACCTAAGATGCGAAAACACTTATATAAAAAAACAGAGCAATTTTATTTTATTATAAACAAATACAGTTATTTTTTTGCTCATATTATAGCGCCTACAGAATTCTTGGATTCATTTGAAAAATTTTGTAAATGTTCAAACTATACTCCGGTTATGAGGTCACAACTTTAATCTTTGTTCCATCAGTGAAATTGGTTGTTGAGGGGGTCCATAAGAAATTCTTAAGATATCTATTTTATTAGAAGGTAGAACATGGGCGTAGCCAGGGGGAGGCAGGGGGGGCCATTGCCCCTCCTGGCATGTTCTAAAAATTAAAAAAAAAAAAAAAAATATATATATATATTTTTCCCATTGGGAATTATTTTTTTTAACGCCCCAATCCACTACATTAATTTAATTAATGCAGTGAATTTCTGGTCAAAATGTGCTTCAGGGTCCCAGCTTTTGCCTCGAGAAGTGGCTGACTCTTTTATTTGCCCAGAGCTGGAATCAAAATGCTTGAAAAAAGTTCAATATAATTTTTTCTCCTTCTCCCTATATATTCTCTCTTTAAATGGATATATTATGTAGAGATTCTTAAAAAATTATTTTCATTATATTATACTCGTATTTGGTTTAAAATAACAACTTGGTGCTCTATAACAGGTATAAATATATTTACAATGTAATTTAAAATTTTGCATAAGAAAAATCTTTTTGGCATCAGAGGCCTTTCAGACCTCGTTCCAATTATTTCAATTGATTGGTAAGCAATTCAATTGAAATCGCATGAGACGGAATGAGAACCCCTGTGATCTCTCTACCGCCAATTAATTTAATGGGGAATTTTACAATTTTGATAAAAATAGTGGAGAGTCCGTTTGTCTGTCAGTCCCTCCGTCCGACACGCTCTATTTGACCAACAAAAGGGGAAGGGCAAAAAATTGCAGAATTTGCCCACTTAGAGCGGGCGCTGGAGGTAGTTGAGGATGCAAAATCTGAGGACCGAATTCTGTCACTGGATTTGTGCTAAGAATAGCTCCCAGAATAAGGATCCGGATCTTGCCGGGCCAATTTTTGGTCCAATTTTTTTTTTTTTTACCCTCACTCCTCTCATTTGTATAGGAAATCAATGGAATACGTGCTAAGTTAATGTGAAGACCTGCAATTATGTTCAAATTCTTATACTTAAAACCTCAAACAATAAAAAAACTATCTTGTCAGCAACTGAGGGGATCCTCTATAGTCCCCTGAGAAGTACTATCTTGCTGACGCAACAATCCATTGATAGAATTTTTTTTTTTTTTTTTTAAACACACACTTTTTTCTCATTCACACAGTCTTTTCGGCAACTCAGGCCATATAAGACTTTTTACGATATTCGTTATTGATAAATATACATATTTGGTATCCAAATGGCTTAAATAAAATCATCGGACTGCCTGGGGTCCGAACCCGCGACGTTTGGTATACGAGGCTAGCGCGCTAACCTCTACGCCAAGCCCCGAGGGCCATTGACAGAATTCGGTCCTCACATTTTGCATACTCAACTACCTCCAGCGCGCCTCAACCCACAATAGATAATATATATTACAACGGTTATCGTCTAAAGTCTTATATGGCCTGAGTTGCCGAAAAGACTGTGTGAATGTGTGTGTGAGTGTGAGTGAGAATGAGAAAAAAGTGTGAATGTTTTTTTAAAAAAAAAATACCTCCAGCGCCTGGTCTAATTGGAAAATATCGAGCTTTGTCTTATGAAAAATTAAAGCCAATTTATTAAATCCCTCAAATGAAAAATAATAACAATTATTATTTAAATAAATTTTTGTTTTATTTTTTTTTAAATATTCCTAGTAATTTGTTTTAAAATATGCCTAGTAATTACGTCAGAGTCCATTAAATCTTCATATAATCGGATTTCTATTAATATGTTTAGGGATGAAACGATACCACTGAGGTATCGATACTTTTACTCGATACAGGTATCGGTCGCAAAGTATCGAGTAGGTACTCGGTATCGATTGAAAATTATCGATACTTACTCGTATCGGTCAATTTTTTCGTGCAATTAAAGATAAGCAAAAACAACAGTAAGTTCTGATATTATCAACTTAGGAACTTTGCAGCCAGGAGATTAAATAAAAATATTTTATTTAATTTATATTTGCTGACGTTTCGGTCGCCAATCACGACCTTCAACATTGGAGACCTCCGAGTAGCAAGTATATGATAATATTTTTGTACATATCAAAGTCAAAAGAAATTGTATATTTTTAATTGCAATGAATATTAAAATACCTAAAATCGTGTATAAATGATAATATTTGCCCTGATGAAGGTCGTGATTGGAGTCCGAAACGTCGACAAATAGAAATTATAATAAATAAAATTAGGTGTTGGCTGTGTCTTCTACACAGCCGGTGGCTTTTTAACGTGACAACCTCTTTTGCTTGACTTCAAAAAAATTTTTTTCTCTTACCTATATTGAAATATAAAGAGAGAAAGTATTGTTTTTTTTTTTTTTTTTTACTAGTAGTTTGTTTTCATAAAAAAACATGTTCAAACATTTTCATTGAAACAATATATGACAGGTGTGGCCAAACTTTTATCCATTAAGGGCGACATATGCTTAAAAAATGAGGTTTTTCGAGAAAAAACCAATTTTGGAGTTAATTACTCGGGATTTTTTTTATTTATTCTATTAGAGGTTATCTTTCTGCACCAAATGACATCTCATTTAGTCTGATCTGATTAGCCGTTCGGAATCTACAGGGGTTTAAAATTTCGAAAAACGAAATCCCGCCGAGTGCTCTCATGCGGTAAAATGACGTCATATCAAAAAAATGAAAAAATAACCTCTGGGTATTGAACCACTCTTTCTAAAACTATATTTAGATTTAATGTAGCTTTTATGGTCAAGTCGCTATGCGTTGCACAAGTAGGGCTATTTTTCGATATTTTTTTGTCTAAAAAATGAGGTTTTTCGAGAAAAAAACCAATTTTTGAGTTAATTACTCGGGATTTTTTTATTTATTCTATTAGAGGTTTTCTTTCTGCACCAAATGACATCCCATTTAGTCTGATCTGATTAGCCGTTCGGAATCTACAGGGGTTTAAAATTTCAAATTAGAATTTACCGCAGCGCGGTAAAATAAAATGATAGGAAAAAAAATAAATGGTGAATTCTTTAGCTGAAAACTCATTCTTTCTAACCGTATATTTCCCATAATTATACCTCTTAAGACAGAGGAGTTATTCAAGCCAATAAACTTTTTCGTGCATGCCCCTCTAACATGCCACTATAGACACATGATTTGTAAGACGTTGTCACGTCAAAAGATTTTTTATTTAATCTCCAGGCTGCAAAGTCTCTGAGAATCTGGATTAAATCTCCACAGGCATAAAACATTAAGTTCTTGAGAAAAAAAAAAAACGACGACCAAAAAAAAAATTCAGTTTTAGTGGTACTATCCAAAAATAATAATTTTTCAATGTGTTTCCACTTAAACACTCCAATAATAAAAATTAAAATACAGCGGTACAAACCATTCCACTTATTTCTATTGTACGTAAATGTTGTTCCGACCTAACTAATCATCGCTTACGAGGACCGAGTATTTTTGACCGATACCTACTTGGTACTCGATTCCAAAGTATCGATTCTAAAAGTACTTGGTATCGAAAGAAAAGTATCGAGTAAGTACTTGTATTTACTCGTATCGTTTCATCCCTAAATATGTTTGTTTAATTTTTAGGTGATTCTTTGTGAGTTGCCGATCGATTTATTTGTGGAGTCGATGCCCCATTCACTCTCAATCCTGGAGGCTCTCTACGCCAAAGTCTTCCTGAGCGACGGCCTCGACTTCAGCATCAAACTCCTCAGGCCTGAGGGCGTTGTCATGGAGATGGTCAAATTCTTTAGCCAGACCACACCTAGTGGACAATTCGTGTCCAGCTGTAAAAAATTACTCAAGGTATTATTAAACAACTTGAAATTCAACACTCCTGGATTGTTATTTCCTTAAAAAAAAAAAAAATTTGTTATTGAAATACGATCTTAAAAATAATAATTATCTCATCACTAATAAATTTTTTTTTAAGGTTATTGTACTTTCGGAGCCGAAAATGAAGAAAGTATTGCAACAGAGACGACGAGCGCTTGATAAGGCAATTGAAGGCTTAGGCCAGCATGGATTGGTCGGGACATCAGACGAAACGTTGATGAACCTCCATGATGCACTCAAAGTGAGTCTAAATCTTATATTGCGATTTAAACTCTATTTAATTGTTGAATTCGCTCTTCAGGTTGAGTTTGAGCGAGTGGTGGGGGCGTACAAGTGCGCTCTGCATAAACTTGAACAACTCTCGTTATCGTCAGCCCGTCCGGTGACGAACGCCTGCAACGTGACGCCGGTACAGGCAGCATCCCACCAACGCCAACTTGGTCTACGCCAGCCGGAAATTCAGGTAGGGGGGACGACAATTCAACTTTAATCTTAATAAAAAGGAACATTTTGAAAAATTTATATTTCTAATATTGCGTTATCTTTGATTTTTTGAATACTGTAATATATTATATTAAACATTTCAAAGTAAATTTAACACAAATTCACATTCGCAGCGTAAAGTGTACTTAAACTATCTTCCTGTAAAGTTTTACTGATATACTTTTTAAAGAGCATCTAAAAAATAATTGATTTTTGAATTTTAATCAAAATCGTTAGAGCGAATTTTGAGAATTCGAAAAATACTGAAAAAATACATCAGTAAAGTACTAGTACTCTTTGGCTGATGTGGTTGAAATTTCTTGAAATACTTGCGACATATGTACTTGGCTTAAGTATAAAATTTGAATATCGAGAGTCTTTTCGTTTTTGAGTAATTCCCATTAACCCACATTATTTGATATTTCACTTGAAATCAATTTATTTTATTGTGAAAAAATCTTAAATTTCAAGAAGATTGATTCCAGTTAAAAGATCAAAACATAATGTTTATGTAAATTTCTCTGAAGAGAATTTATTGCTTTTAAATGTCCGTTTTATTGCTTTTCTTGAAATTGCCATTAAAAGGAGGCGATTCCCTTTAGCTTGAATTTGACGTCATTTTCACAATCATTTGAATGAATTTCAACTGAATATCAAAAAGTGTGGATTGAATTAAATAACTTAATAAGGAAAGATCTCTCGATACTCAAATTTTATATTTTAGCTAAGAATTCATGTCCCAAGCATGGGCAGGAATTTCATTCCAATCGACCAAATAGTACTAGTACTTTACTCATGTATTTTTTCATTTTTTTTTTTTTGCCAAAAACGGGCTACGCAGCTATATTTTTCAATAAACCAATTTATCAATGAAGTAAACATTTTGACTCATAAGATTTATAGAGCAAGAAAGCAAAATAAAATTTGCTTATTAAAATTAAGCCTAAAGGAATTGAATATCGATGGCGATTGGATTCATCTATCGAGAGATTATTTAAATTAATTTTAAAATACATAAATTGAGGATGTATAAAATATTATATTAGAAAAAGAGAGAGGAAAAAAAAGGAAGTCTGAGAATCACTGCACTTAAATTCTGATCCCACGCTTTAAAATAATAAATTTAGAGTTAAAAAAGAAAAAAAAAGAAGTATTAATGTTCTCCTCCAGTGGGCGGAAAAAGTTTAAAAAAAAATTGTTCGTAATTAGTGAATGAATGCAAATGAATATACGCAGGGTGTAACAAAAAAAATTACTTACTACTAACTATATAAAATAAATTTATTTATTTATTTATTTATTTATTTGGTCAAATCAAAATTACAGAAAAAAATTCCAATTACAATTTTGATGATTAATGAAAGTAGTAGAATAAGAAAGAAAGAAAAAAAAAAAAGAAAGAAGTGGAAATAAAAGGAATCTACAATACTTATAACTTATAAATGTACATTCACCAATAATATAAAATAGCATCAAAAAAGCAGTCAGAAACAACTAGAGGGAGCCCAATTGCCTCTCAAATTCATTAGGGGTTATTCCAACCATATCAATCATCAATTGATTGGCCTCCCTAATATTTCTAAAAATAGGGGATCTTTCTCTATAAAGAGTCCACACATATTCCTGGTAGAAAAGATATTTTCTTCGACCATAATGCATATGTACGGATAGACCTATTTTTCCCAAAAGCTCTGAAGAGTCTACTTGGCCACTAAGTAGCTTAAAAATAAATTTGAGACCAATTTGTCTCCTTCTATCTTCCAAAGATTCCATCTCGAAAAGATCTAAAAGTTCGGCATAAGGGACCAAATAAGTGTAGAAGCCTGTGTTCTTATAAAAGAGATAACGGAGAAATTTTCTCTGTACAGACTCCACACTGTCAATATGGGTTCTTGTTAAAGGATCCCAAATAAGTGCCGCGTATTCGAGACGGGATCTTACAATGTCAAAATATAGAGTCTTCAGGACCTCAGTACTACCAAAGCATCTGCAGGTGCGAACAACAAAGCCCAACATCCTCAGTGCCCTATTGATAGTTTGGTTTATATGGGGAGCAAATGTGAGCCTCTCATCCAAGAGCACCCCCAGATCCTCTGCTATCTCTTTCCTACAGAGGTTTTCACCCATTAATATGTAGGAGTTAATTGAATTTTCCTTCTTTCTACTAAATGTTATGGTGAAACATTTTTTAGCATTTAACTTTAAGCCATTAGCTTTACACCAAATATTTATATTATTTAGATCATTTTGAACATACAAATGATCATTTTCATTGATGATTTCTCTGTAGATTTTTAAATCATCTGCATAGAGAAGATATTTACAATTTTTAATTATTAAGCCTATGTCATTTATATAGATTAAAAATAGCAAAGGACCAAGGTTTGAGCCCTGAGGGACCCCGGAAGTCACGGGATACTCCCTTGACAGTGAATTCCTGTAAGAAATGTATTGTTTTCTGTTAGAGAAATAATTTTGAAACAAACCCACCAAATCTGCGGAGAAACCGTATCTCTCCAATTTTAACAATAGGATTTTGTGATTGACAGTGTCAAATGCCTTTGACATGTCGGTATATATGGCATCTATTTGGTTTCCTTTTTCCATAGAATTTAATAAAAATTCGATATAAGTAGTTAGGTTGGTGTTAATTGATCTTCCAGGCCAAAATCCATGTTGAGAGCTTGATATATTATGTTTCATATACCAAGTAATTCTCTTATATAAAACATGCTCAAACAGCTTAGCTGGTGTAGATAAAATGGATATTGGCCTGTAGTTCTCTATTGATTGGGGGTTTCCCTTTTTAAAAACCGGAGTGACCCGAGCGATCTTCCACAGATCTGAAAAGGTATTTTTGTGTAAACATAAATTAAAGATATGATTGAGTGGCTCTATCAGTAAGTTGGCACAGCCTTTGATTACATAAGGGGGTACACCGTCAGGTCCAGGGGCCCTTTTGGGTTTCAAAGATGAGATTGCCTCAATAATTTCCTCAGTAGTTATCTCAGAATAAAAATTATAAAAATACAATTTAAATTAATATCCAACAAAACATATCGAGATTATGTTGATTTGTCCCTCAAATTGAAAATCGACATTTTTGTCTTTGCTTTATTTAAATTGTAATTATTATTAAAATGATTTTGGTTTGTATTAAAATTTCTCTAAAAATTTGAAAATTGAAGAAAAGAATGAAGAAAAAAAAAGGAAAATAAGAGACTATAAAAGTTTTTTGAGATATTCGCTCAGAAAGAGAAAAGTTTCTCAAATAATCTGGTGTGACTGCCGCACAGCACACAGCTCTCTGTGTGGTCTTCAAAATGAGAATATACATTTTAAAGAGCATCTAAAAAATAATTGATTTTTGAATTAAAAAAAAAAAATTGTTGCAGCGAATTTTGAGAAAATCGAAAAAAACTGCATCAGTAAAGTACAAGTACTCTTTGCATAGGCGTAGCCACGGGAAAGGGGAATTTGGGGGTTCAAACCCCCACATTGGACCGAAGCCATGACTAGATAGATATTTAAGCTCTATAATACAAAACACTTTCTCTCTATATATATTTCATATATAGGGTAAAAGAAAGTAAAATATAATTATTTTCTCTAGCTTAAAAAAAAAAATTAAATAAAACCCAAAAAATTCTCCATTAAAAAGAATTGAAGCGAAGGCAAATGGAGTGGATAGTCATATATCTCATTAGACGCCCTATACTGCCCTATTAGTAGGGGGAGGGGGGGGAGAAATCATCCCGAACCCCCCCCCCCCATCAAAAACTTCTGGCTACGCCTATGACTGATCGATTTTGTTCAAAAGCTTCGTGTCACGTCACATGAATATAAAATTTCCACCTACTAGCTCTTTTCGTTATTGAGATATTTTGTTCACAGATAGACAGACCATGTCGCGAAAACCACTTTTTTGGATTCAGGGGACCTCAAAACGTGTATATCCATCAAAATCCCGACATCGAATTTTTGACATGAACTTACTTTCTCTCTCTATGTATTAACATATATATAGAGGTAAGAGAAAGTAAAAAAATTTTCACGTCTCTATCTTTTATTAAGGATTTAAAATATTCATTAATTTTAAACTGTTAACCGGGCTCTAGTTGAAACATTATGCTTTAATAGGAGAATTAAATTTAATTCTCCTATTTAAAAAAAAATTTCAAATATTCCTTGACTCGCCTATGTAAATGCAATGGGCCATTGGAATCTATTGGAATATCATCTAACTGGAAGTATTAAGAGTTTCTTTGGCGTAGTAGGTAGAGCGCCTCCCTCCTATACCAAACGTCGCGGGTTCGGACCCAGGCAGTCCGATGATTTTATTTAAGCCATTTGGATACCAGATGGCTTAAATAGAAATGCCTGAACCCACAATTTATATATTAATCACAACGGTTATCGTCTAAAAGTCTTAAATGGCCAGAGTTGCCGAAAAGACTGAGTGAATGTGTGTGTGAGTGTGAGTGTGAAAAAAGTGTGAATGTTTTAAAAAAAAAAAAAAAAAAAGAGTTTCTTTGTTTTCTTTTGCTTTTTCCTTGCTCGGCGACGAGTCGCTCCCGCGACTAGATATATCGGCGGAAACTAAATATATGTCGACAAAACAAGGGCGGATACAGGGGAGGGGCAAAGGGGGTAATTACCCCCCCCCCCGAGATTTGAAAAAAAATACCTTTTTTCCGGCAAAAAATGAATTTTAAACGCAAATTTTTAAAAATTAATACTTAAAAATTGTATTTGTATTAATAAAAAAATTTTCGCTCTCTAAAAAAAAGGTAAAATATTTAAACGGCCGGGAAAAATTTTTGGTTCCGTGAACGGCATATGTCAAAATTTTTTGTTCCGCGAGCGGTGCAAAATCCAAATTTTGGTTCCGTGAAAAACAAAATTTTTCGTACGCCCCTGGTGCTGTGCGACGAGTCACACCAGATTAACCCCCCCGAGAAACACCTCTGGATCCGCCCTTGCGACAAAATGACGAAAAATCTGGTGTGACAATTCGGTGCTTGTCCCCGAAGGTAATAGAAAGTTGTGTGCTCTGCGACATTCACACCAGATTTTATATGTTATATCTGGAATTCTATTATATCGGCCGAAAACTAAATTCATCTCGACACAAAAAAATCTGGTGTGACAAGCACAGAACACTGTGCAACCAGTCACATCAGATTTTTTTCTCGTCTTTATTCATTCATCGAAGTCCTTGTTAAGGGGAAAGTATTGTTACCATATACAGTAATATTCATTCATAATAATAAATAATACATTTCTAACTTAAAAAAAAAAAATGATTTAGAGTTCAAGGCTTAATTTTGATTCATCACTCTCCCTTCTCTCTCTTTTTTTTGATGACTGAATAAAAATTTCAATTTACTTTCACCGATTAGCTTTTCAATTGAGAATTCCTTTATTATTATTATATATGCATAAATAGCCAGAGAAAATTTCTTATTTAATTTGTCACTTTATTTAAATTAACGAGAGGGAGGGGAGAAAAAATTTTTTTTTTCTAAATATTACTTAAAATAATAGGCAGGCTATTTAAATAATGACTTTCAAATTAAACGAGGATGTGATTATATTTTATAATCAGGCGGAAAAACTCGCTTTTAATCATAATAGAAACAAATAAACAGGTCGTCGCTCGCCTGTCCCCGAGGCTCTAATTAAAATAATTTGACTCGTCTTCGAACTATTAAAAATTCTTTTTTTTCTCTCTCTCTCCCAATATAACAAATGAATTGGAACTGATAAGCGAAATTAATATGGCCCCCGGGTTTTTATGGTCGTTTTCGGTATTCGTAGACCCCGTTAATTGGTAGAAGGGGGAACGAACCCATGACCTCTAGCTCAAGAGGTCTTGAATATGATTCCATGTCCAGCATTGTTCATCAAATTTTTATTATATTGTTTTACTGATTATAATTGAAAATGGGTGATGAGTAACTATATTCAGGAAGGAGATGATGAAGAGGCAGCTAACAAAAAAGAACATTTCAATTTTTTCTGTCGACGTTTCGAACGCTCATCATCAGAACCTATGGTCAACAAAATTTATTCAACTTATTAAACAGCCTACATTAAAATAATATTACATCAGAGTATAATTGTGACCGTCCACATGAAAAGGCACCTTCATTGGGCTAAATTTTCAAGAGAGCCGATTTACTAAAAAAGTTCAAAAAAAAATCGATATTTTTACTTTCTCTTACCTCTAGATATATGTTAATATATATAGAGAGAAAGTATTGGATTCATGTCAAAAATTCGATGTCGAGATTTTGATGGATATACACGTTTTGAAGTCCAAAGAAGTGGTTTTCGCCACATGATCCGTCTGTCTGTGTGTCTGTGAACAAAATATCTCAAGAACGGAAAGAGCTGAGAGGTTGAAATTTTATATTTAAGTTAGGCACCCCCCTGGCACGTGACACGAAGCTTTTGAACAAAATCGGACAGAGTACTAATACTTTACTGATGTACTTTTTCAGTTTTTTTCGTTTTTCTCAACATTCGCTCCAACGATTTTTTTTTTTAATTCATTTTTTAGATGCTCTTTAAAATGTAGGCTATATTCTCAAAAAACATATAACCAAATATTTATTAATTTAAATAAACGAAAAATGTTGGTGCCGCCGGGAGTCGCACCAGGGATCTGTCGATTTACGCTCAATATGCCCTACTACTGGACCACAGTACCGCACTCGCTTATTTAAATATGATAAATCGCTACTGTGATACTGTGGTCCAGTAGTAGGGCATGTTGAGCGTAAATCGACAGATCCGTGGTGCGACTGTCGGCGGTACCTACATTTTTCGCTTATTTAAATTAATAAATACTTGGTTATATGCTTTTCATAATTACTTCATGGACCAACACATAATATATATAATTCTTTATGTATATTCTCATTTTGCCATTGAAATCTTCTGAAGACCACTTTACTCTTGTACTTCATAGGAAAGATAGAAGAAATGGTTGCCATGGTAACAAAATATATTTTCCCATACTTATAAATTTTACATCTTCGATGATTTTATTTAAGCCAATTGGATACCAAATAGCTTAAATAAGAATGCCTGGACCCCAAATAATATATATTTCAACGGTTATCGTCAAAGTCTTAAATGGCCTAAGTTGCCGAAAAGACTGTGTGAGTGTGAGTGTGAATGAGAAAAAAGTGTGAGTGTTTAAAAAAAAAAAAAGTTTCCATCTTGAAATCCGAATAAACCGTACGGTCGGAAACTAAATGCAAGTCGACACAAAAAATCTGGTGTGACATGCACAGAACACAGCTTTCAATTACCTAAGGTAAGAGAAAGTTGTGTGCTGTGCGACCAGTCACACCAGACTTTTTTCAAATTTTATGCTTATTGAACAACTTTTTATTCAAGATTTTTATGCTTTTTTAAGCACTTTTTTCCCAAATTTTAATCCGGTCTTTAGTCATAATACTTGGTGCGCTAAATAAATAAATATTGGTATTCCTTCTGAAAATGACATACCTTATGTCGACGATTCGAAGTCTAAAAGACTCCTTCTTCAGGGCTCATTGCACGTCTACAAGTGACAAATTTGTTGATGACGAAATTTAATGGAAATTTGATTGACTAACCCCGCATTGTTCTGAAGAGAGAGGAGAGCAAAATGCTCAGCACAATTCACGAGATGAGTTTTAATATATTGATTCTTTTATTATTTCTAGGAGAGGTTAATCAAAAACAAGACGTTATTGAACGTCGTCGAGCCGACACTCGGCAATCACTCGCTGGACATTCTTTTGGGTATTCTCCAAAGACGTATCGAATGCGACAAAGAAGTGCTTTTCCAATTCACACAGCTACGTAAAGAGATGAAAGAGCTGGAGCCCTCGGATGTTGTAGCGCCTGTCCTGATGAAGTTTTCCAATGGATGTGACCAGGTATTTAAATAAAAAATAAATAAATAAATAATCGCGCTATTTTATTTATGCTTGTTTGTTAGGTTCTTTCTTTAATGAAAGCCGTCTCAGAGGACGAAGAGGGTGCCGAGTCCTCTGATATCAGCGGTTATCATTCAGACTCTGATTCTGCAATTATGATGTCCGGTAATTCGCCGTACGTCAGCAAACGAGCCAGATATAATTTCCTTACGCGTTCAGGTAACTTTCTTTACTTTCACATTACATATAAGTATTTTTGATTGATATTTATTCAAAGTTCATTGATTTTTTTTTTTTTTTTTTTATTCATAACGATGTCTCTTTAAATAAATAAATAATATTTAAGTAGTACTTTCACAGGATTAAAAAAAAAAAAATGCAAATAAATTACTTTTTCTTTTTAGGTCGCTCACTCATTGCTTGCTTTTAATTTGCATAATCATATTAAAATAAATACTTGTTGTCGGGAGGAAGGGGGAGATGTTTTTTTATTTCCCTTTCCGCTCCTGAGGATAAATTCGAATTTTGTATTCCGTGACAGGTGCATTTTAGAATAAGCCTCTTCGGCTACAGAGGCTATTTAGGGGTTATGTCTTTATTTAAACCAAAATATCTTCTCTCTATATACAATACATACATACTGTATATAGGTAAGAGAAAATAAAAATTGAAGAAAATCACATATAAAACAAAAAAGTAAAAACTTATTGAATTAAAAAAAAAAAGAAAGTTGTTCAGGTCGAAAATTCTCAAAAATTCATAACTCAAAAAATAAGCTTTTAATCAAAATCGGCCAAAGAGTACTAGTACTTTACTGATGTACTTTTTCAGTTTTTTTCGATTTTCTCAAAATTTGCTCCAACGATTTTTTTTTTAAATTCAAAAATCAATTATTTTTTAGATGCTCTTTAAAATGTATATTTTCATTTTGCAATTGAAATCTTCTGAAGACCACTTTACTCTTGTATTTCATAGTGACCACTTTACTCTTGTATTTCACTATGAAATACAAGAGTAAAGTGGTCTTCAGAAGATTTCAATTGCAAAATGAGAATATACATTTTAAAGAGCATCTAAAAATAATTGATTTTTGAATTTAAAAAAAAATCATTGGAGCAAATTTTGAGAAAATCGAAAAAAACTGAAAAAGTACATCAGTAAAGTACTAGTACTTTTTGGCCGATTTTGATTAAAAGCTTATTTTTCCGGTCCCGGGGGTGTTTAATTTAAATATAAAATTTCAACCTCCTAGCTCAATTCCTTCATGCTTAAAATTGAACACACACACACACACATCCCACCCACACACACACACATCCACCCACCCACAGACAGACCATGTCGCGAAAACCACTTTTTTGAATTCAGGGGACCTCAAAACGTGAAGATCCATCAAAATCTCGACATCGAATTTTTGACATGAATCCAATACTTTCTCTCTATATATATATTACATATATACATAGGTAAGAGAAAGTAAAACTATAAAAAATCGCATAACATATATGGGGTGATTCGCGTACCCCAAGGGGTGCTCTATCTCTCGACTTCCGCTTGACACTATTTTTTGGGACACCCTGTATAAAACAACATTGATTTAACTTATGTAAATGTGGCCTGGACGCCCTAATATAACGTCATTATATA
>JAKCPI010023792.1:0-14104 GCA_023213315.1 Euborellia annulipes | reverse complement strand
CAAAAGTCAAACAAAATCTTTTGATCATTCTAGTATTAAATATTGATGATTAATAATAATCATATTTGTTTAGCCATTGTTTAATTTTACTTGTAAGTTTATTTTATCTTAAATTAAAACCACTTAAATTATAATACAATTTTCATGTGGTAATTAGCAATTTATTATAGAGGAATGTTTTTCGACAATTTAAACCTCGCCTCATCAAATATCGTTTCTCTCTTCTAATAATATCCCTCAACAAACTAATTTGTTTATTCATATTTGAATATAACATATATATTCCATATATGCTTAGAATGTTCTAGATTTGCTATTAAAATTTATAACAAAATAAACGAAATGCTTTTAAGTCGAAATTTCTAAATATTATTTTTACCGATCGAAACTGATGATTTAAAATTTAATAATTAAACAAAAAATATTGTGAGGTAATCTACAACAAGACAGATAGAGCTAGAGATATTCCTCAAAACGTGTATTTTCGTAGAAATTAATTTATTTACTGTAGCAAGACTTTCTAATTTTATACTATAAAATCGCAATTCCAATTATCTCTTTCCCTAGAGCATCTTTTTGAGATCTACGATCAGATAGAAAGTCAGATGGGGCCAGATTTGGCGAATATGGGGGGTGTAGAAGTAATTTGACTCTTAAATCGTTCGATTTCTTCCCAACGTTTTCATCGACTTGTGAATTGGTGCATGCAACAAATGTAGCGTCACTTAACCTTCCATATATTGACAACGACAGAACCGAATGTGATGAAATTTTTATACGTATTAAAGGTTGATACTTCCGAAAAGCAAAAGCGGGTGGCGCTATCTGTTTGTCAGTTTTAGGACTTAATGCGCCATGTGTTATATAGTTAAGAGAAAATAAGATTACTATTAATAATTAAATAAAAAAAATGTTAATTCTGCTTATTTGTTGGAAATCTTTTTCAGTATTATGAGAAGAGAAAAACAATTGCATTCATTATACTACTATAAAATATCAGTAAAGAGTATTTTTTTTTTCGATGGGGGGGGGGAGAGGAAGTAGCTTACTTGAGTTTATCATTGGTTGTAACGCATTTGAAAGACTCGATAATTGCTCCAGAGCCCCCAATTTTATAACTTCTACCTCCGTTTTAAAAGGAGTTTTGAAGCAATGAATATTGTGTGTGTCAATTTTGTTGCCTATCTCACAAGAAGCAGATACGATTCTCTTTTATTAAGTCGACTTCTTCAATTACAACATTCAGAAAAGGTTTATTATTGTAACACAGTACTTTTGCTTTTTTTTCTTCTAATAGTATTGATTTTTTCACATAGCCAGAGTCTAAAATTAAAACCCTGTAAATTACTTATATTTCAATTTTACTTAATATCATCCCATAAATATAGAGAACAAATGTAACTTTTAAAAAATTGACAATTGTATTTTCATATTCCCGTATCAAATTTAATATTTATTTAGTTTCATAATCAGATTAAAAACCCTTTTAGGAAATATCACCTTTAAATTTTAATTAGTATTCGATAATTTTGACACCAGAAATAAAGTTAAAGATTAAACATAGATGAATGACGTTTTGCTGGAATGAAAGGGGTGGGGTGGAGGGGGCTGACATCAGGCCACATATCACAGTCCCTTTTGTTATGTCACCGTTAATAGGTTCACCCTCGTATATCATTGTGCTAAATACACTAGTCATGCAATGAACAGAGCATCCCATCTTTCCAGCACTCTCCCGAAGGACGTGTTCCTCGCTTAGATGCATTGTAATGGGGTTCCCGTAACTCCCGTAACTGCTGCCGAGGCCTATGAGCAATCACGCCAGGTGTCAACACCGGATTGCTATTGTAATGATTGATACAAGCCAGAGCACAGTGCACTTAGCTTTGTGTACAGGTTAACGTGTTCAGCTGTCAGATGACAAACTGCAACATCCTCTACAAAAAGATTCACTCACCTTCAGGCCTAGTTACTGTTTTCGAACTAAATAATACTTCGATTTTTTAAAGAAAAATTATTTAATAAATTGATGATGAAATGGGAGTTTACAACCTTGTCAATGAAATCCTGCATTTGGTCAACCAAGAAGCTTATTTCTTGATTTGTCTTTCTGGACAACATCTTCTAGGACATTTATCAAACACTGATAAACTTCCAATAACAACTTCTTCTATCCTTGCCGTTTGTTAATCCTGTATTTTCGAGTAGACATATTAGATTCCATTCACTTAAAATATCTGAACCGCTGAGTGATTAATTCCAATCTTCTTCTTCTTTCTTAGCCTTATTCCCCCAGTGCGGGGTCGGCGGAATGGGTTTTTTTGCAACAGGAAGAAATAAAACAGGCCGGTCCGTCTCACGGTCTGACGCTTTTTGAAAATATAGAAGGAAGAAACAGACATGTAAAGAGCAGAAGGACTGCCAGTCCCAGCTCGGGCAGCTCGTGGTCGCCATCCACGTACCCATAAGATGTGGGCCCTGAGAAAAGTGATTAATTCCAATAACAACATAATATTAAAAATCTGGTGTGACTGGCGCACAGCACACAACTTTCTCTTACCCTTCGGTAAGAGAAAGTTGGGCACTGTGCTGGTCACACCAGATTTTTTGTGTCGAGATATATTTAGTTTCCGATAGCACCTTAGTTTCAAACTTGCATTTTAAATGTTGACTGCTTCAAATAAACTATGGTTATTTTTCAAAATTTTAATCTCATATTTGGACATTTTATACACAATATAGAATCGTAAATAAATACAAAATTTCATAAGAATTGGAAAAAAAATTTTAAATGCCTAAAAAGTTCTAAAGGGGACCCCCTTTTGAATCGAAATTAACATACAAATCCCTATAGGAAATTAACATTGTTCCTATGCGAAGATAAGGTGGAAAGGGAATTTAAAAAGAGTAGAGTGAGACGATAATGTTTGCAAGTGAGAGAGAGACATATATGTTTTCTTTGAAACAATTAAAGACACAAATAAATTAAAAAAAAATGGGAATTTAAATAATAATTGATTTTTAATCTAATAAAAAGAAAAAGATTTAAATTCCGTTACCATGGCAACCATTTCTATCTTTCCTATGAAGAACAAGAGTAAAGTGGTCTTCAGAAGATTTCAACGGCAAAATGAGAATATACATTTTAAAGAGCATCTAAAAAATAATTGATTTTTGAATTTAAAAAAAAATCCTTGGAGGGAATTTTGAGAAAATCGAAAAAAACTGAAAAAGTACATCAGTAAAGTACTAGTACTTTTTGGCCGATTTTGTTCAAAAGCTTATTTTGAGCGTGTGGGAAGGTACCTAAGTTAAATATAAAATTTCAATCCGGTAGCTCAATTCCTTCATGCTAAAAATCTGTCCACACATACAGACACACGCACGCACACACACACACACACACACACAATACATACACACAGACCAATTTGCGGGACCCACTTTTTTGGACTCAGGGGACCTCAAAACATGTATATCCATCAAAATCTCGACATCGAATTTTTGACATGATCGCAATACTTTTTCTCCTATATATTTCATATATAGGCTAAGAGAAAGTAAAAAAGGCGCGAAAATTTAAAAGTGTATCAGGTCTATTCTCTAAAAAAAGACGTTAAAATTTAAAATAAACAAATGGGTGTTAAAAAGTAATGTAAAAACAATTAGAGTTAAAAAATGCTATTCTGTAAACTAAGTTTTAACAGCGACGTTAACATGTTGCTTTTATTTCAAAGCCTTACTTTTTAGATTAAAGACGCCATATGTATGCTTTAAATATGGCGTTAAAATATTACACCCCCTTGACATGACATTAATTTTTAACACTATTTACTAAATGTTAAAACTTTGGCTTTAAAGTTTTTGTTTACAGAATAGCTATTTAAGGCTAGGAAGTGATTTTGAATAGCATTTTTTAACGCCGATTACATTACTTTTTAACACCTATTTGTTTATTTTAAATTTTAACGACTGTTTTTAGAGAATAGACCTGTATTTCAGTTAATAATTTAATTCCTTTTTCTCTCCTTGCCTTAATAGTCTCTTGTGGTCGGTACATCTTTAGTAAAATTCTTACTATTTTTCATCATTTTAAAAAAGTGAATAAAAAAAAAAAAAAAAAAAAAAAACCCTATTTAAAGGCAAATTAAAAAATTCATAAATTAGAATAGGCTGCGAGTCTAACGCCTGGAGGACTCAAATCATTTTTAATTTTTTTGTTAATAAAAAAAAATCAAATAGCAGGCTACTAAAAAGTATCAAATAAAAATAAATGTATTCTTTATACCTTTTATTCTTCCCTAGCGTCCATTGTCCTATCACCCGATAATATAAAATTTAATTAAAAAATCTGGCGAGACTGGTCGCACAGCACACAACTTTCTCTTACCTTCGGTTGTGCTCAATGCTTGTCACACCAGATTGATTGTATCGACATACAATATACAAGTGAATTTGAATCAAAATTGTTAGAACAAATTTTGAGGAAATCGAAAAAAAAAGTACAACCATTTCTCTTACTTTCCTATGAAGCACAAGAATAAAGTGTGCTTCAAACAATTTTGAGGAAAAAATGAGAATATACATTTTACAGAGAATCTAAAAAATAATTTATTTATGAATTTTAATTTGGGTGATTGCTCAGGGGCCCACATCTTGTGGGTACGTGGATGGCGACCACGAGCTGCCCCAGCTGGGACTGGCAGTACTTCTTTCCTTAGCATGTCAGTCTCTTCCCTTCAATATTTTCAATAGACGTCAGACCGTGCGATGGGCCTGTTCTATTTCTTCGCGGTCGCAAAACCCCCCACCCCTCCGCCGACCCCGCACAGGGGGGATTAAAGTGAAGAAAGAAGAAGAAGAATCAAAATCTTTGTAGCGGATTTTGAGAAAATTAAAAAAAAAAAATTAGTACTTTTTGGCCGATTTTGTTCAAAAGCTTATTTTAACTGTTCAGGAGGGTACCTAACTTAAAAATATAAAATTCTGACCTCGTGGCTCATTTCTTCATGCTTAAAATCATTACACAGAGACAGACCATTTTGTACTCAAGGGACCTCAAAACGTGTATTCCCATCAAAATATTAAATCCCTATACATAGTAAAATATAGAAAAAAAAAAAAGTAAAATTAAATATTATACAGAATATGCTTATAGTAATTAATCTTAATATGCTTAGAGAATTTATCAATTTTTTCTTAACAATTAATTTATTCATTTATGATTATAATATAAACTGCTTCTGAACTTATCTCTAGTTAAATAAATTCAAAAGTGTAAATAATAGTAATACTTTTTAATTAGGCCTTTCACCTCTTCTTCTACCCCCTCTTATAAATCAGTATTTAAATTAAGCCCATTAACCTGAATAGGGGTTCTAAAAAACAAAATTCATTCCTCTCGACATAAATCCCCCCCCCTCCTCCCCCTAAAAGACTCCTCTCGTCCCATCTGACAGCTCTCATTCATAAATCAACTTATTAATATTTTTCCACTCACCACTTGCCGATATATGGAGCTGTTGGATAAATCATGATTTTCGAATTGTTTATGACTGCAACGATAGGTCCGGGTGTTTTATCACAAGTTATTTTGATTTCAAGCTGCGTAAAAAATGAAATATATTTATATTAGGCTTAAACAATGAGAGAGGGGAAAATATTTAAGGCGAGTTTTTTTTTGCTAAACTACAAGTCCATAATTAATTAAACTACCCATGGATAACATTTGTAAGAATCATATAATAAGGTTTATTACTTTCTTTTACCTATATATATATATGTAATATATAGTGAGAAAGTATTACGATCGTGTCAAAAATTCGATGTCGATGGATATTCATGTTTTGAGGTCCCCTGACTCCAAAAATGGGTCTGTTGGCGTCTGTCTGTCTTTCTGTGTGTAAGCATTTTAAGCATGAAAGAAATGAGCTACAAGGTTGAAATTTTATATTTAAGTTAGGTACCCTCCCGGAAAGTTAAAACAATCTTTTGAACAAAATTTGCCAAAAAGTATTAGTACTTTACAGTAGTATTTTTTCAGTTTTTTTCGTTTTTCTCAAAATTGGCTCTAACGATTTTGATTAAAATTTATAAATCAATTATTTTTTACATGCTCTTTAAAATGTATATTCTCATTTTGCCCTTGAATTGTTTTGAAGCACACTTTACTCTTGTTCTTCATAGGAAAGATAGGAGAAATGGTTGCCATGGTAACAGAATTTAGATTATATAAATCACCTATTACTATTTCCATATGCCCTTTAAAAAGTATATCAGTAAAATTTTACTTGAAAATTGTTTGAAGTAACTTTACTGATGTAATAGTTCATATTTTTCAAACTTCCTCCCCACTGTTAAATCCCTATGTGAATTTGGATGTAAATTTTGATTCAAAAGAGACGTCTCTTTTGGAACTTTTTACACATTTTTTTTTATGGAAAACTAATTATATCTCAAAAAATCTGGTGTGCGTTAAGTCACTCCAAATTTTTTATGAATATTCCTTCAAGACAAGCCCCATATTTTTAAGTTAAGTAGAATTTAAACGGGACCCTCCTTTTGAAGCCATCCCTATTGGGGTTGTGGTTTGTATTAGATTCTATCTGATCCCTAAATTTCACCAGTACCCTCCTAAGCTTGTAATTGCCGGTAAGGGTTGGTTAGATATTGTCGTGTTTGTCTTTGGTTTGGGTTCACTTCGAGATCTCAATCACAACTTTACTGATAATAGCTTCAAAACGATAACTGAAACGTCGAACTTATCCCAACATCCAACGCGGATATGATATAAGCAAAAAGAGATATTATTAAAGCAATTTTTAAATAAATATTTCGATAATTACTTTAAACCACGGATCTTTTCTAAATGATTTTTGAGCTCCTCTTAAATTTTTAATTACTTCTTACAATTATGTTTTTTTTTTTTTTTTTTTAATTTGTTTAAGGTCTTTTCCGGAATTTGAGGTCCCTATTTATTTCAATTGATTGGAAAACAAGCCTTGTTTATATATTTTTTTGGAAATTAAAAAAAAAAAAAAAACGCTTTAAATTATTTTAATTTTTATTACTCATTAATTTTTATTTTTTTAAATCATTGCTTCATAAAACACTCCTTATATTGTCAAACTTAACTCGAAAGTTAAGCGTGTTCTTGTTTACTATATTAATATATTGATATATTAATTGATTAATATACTATATTAATCAATTGATATCCGTTGGATAAGTTTGCTAGTTGACTAGAAGTGAAACAACCAGCTCTTAGTCAATTTCTCTTTCAATTCAAATGTTTTTTAATTAGTCTACTTAGCTGCTTATTTCGCCATTTTTCAAGTATTATCATATTAATTTATTTGAACATCAACCGTCAATTATATTCACCTTCTTGATTAATGAGAAATTCATTCATTTGTTTTAAAATTAATTGACTGTTCTAATTTAATTCTCTTAATGTATTTGATGTTTAGAGAGAAAAAAAAATATATATATATATATATATTTTTTTATTTATTTCTTTTAAAATAAGATACTACTCGAAGCAATTTTGGATAGAACCCCGGAGGTAGCAGATTAATCTTAATCCACAAAGCCCATGACGTTTCTTTTTCTCAAATAAAAAGTTGTTTCCACTATCTATTTTAGCACTTAAGTTGCCTTGATAAAATCCATTCGTGGTTGCGAATTTTGCTTTGATTTAGTTGCTGATGATGAGGTTTTGAGGGTGGAAAAAAAAGAAAAAAAAAAAAAGAAAAACAGACTCGCCTCGAAGACAGGTGGAAGGAAACTCTTTTTTCTCACTTTCTTCTTATCATGGAAAGGATAAAATTTTTTATTCCTTTTTATCTACCAGCAAATTCTTTTTAATAAATAAATAATCTTTTTTCAAAGACGACGCAGTCTAATATCTCAACTTAGAAATCAATATTTTCTTTTTTTTTCAGGTATCCTGGTTCGAACAACAGCATGAGAAAAAAAGAAGAAAACGTGATTTTGCGAACAATTACGGTTCGTTCCTAGATGAGCTCGATCCGTTGCCCATTACTCTTCCGCATTCGCGTCAAAGATATCGAACGATAGGACATATAGAGTCTTTCAGCGATCCACTCTTCAAAGAGCAATGGTATCTGGTGAGTAACTTTCTTTCTTTTTTTAGAGCATAAAAAATAGTTATGTAAAATTATTTTTGTTTTATGATGTGACGAATATTGAAATCGACGATTTTTTTAATTATTATTAATATAAAATTTGTAGAAAATATAAGTATAAATTGAATTATTTTTATGGAGTAGGTTTTGAGAAAGAATTACTTAATGAAAAAATATTGCTTTTATAAGAAAACGCCATTATTTATAATAATACAGAGTCTTACTAATCCGGACTTCGATAATCCGGCATACCGGCTAATCCGGCTTGGTGAAAGTAACTTAAGAGATAAATATTCAATTTTGCATTTTTTAACAAAATCGGTCAAAAATTACTAGTACTTTACTGATGTACTTTTTTTTAGTTTTTATGATTTTATCAAAATTCAAAATCAATTATTTTTTACATGCTCTTTAAAATGTATATTCTCATTTTGCTCTAGTTTAGATTTTTCAAATTCATTTTCGTCCCTATGGGGATGTGCAGTTTAATTTCGATTCAAAATGGGGTCCCCTTTGGAACATTATACACATTTAAAAAAAAATTTTCCAATTTTGTATTTATTTTAAAATATGAGATTAAAATTTTGAAAAATAACTATAGTTTATTTCAAGCAGTCATCAATTAAACCAAGTTTGCAATTAAGATGCTATGAGCAACTAAATATATCTGCTGTGCGACCAGTCACACCATATTTTTTAAATAATATTATCATTAATCACTTCTCCTTCTACCCCTTCTTCCTCCCTCCCACCCATTTCCCCCTCTCTGGAGGCCATTTCCCCAATTCGCTAATTAGCCAATCAGAGGGCTTTAATTCTTGGCGCCAGAATTCACCTGGGCTAAAGGGAAGGCATCTCGCCTGGCCAAATTAGTAGAGAGGGGACTCTTCTTCAAGAATGAACCCACGTGACTTGTGCTAAGGAAAGAGGACGCTATCTCAGTCTGTAGGCATCCATGATGGCAGCCGGCTGCTCCGCTCTCCCGCTCCTCCTTTCTCAACGTTTTTATCTAGGTATTTCAATTCTAAATTTCTAATTATTCATTTATTTTACTGTTTAATGGTCAAATATTTATAATTAATAATAAAATTTAAGAATATCTCAATATGATATTTGAACCTTATATGAATATCCTATATCTTATATGGCATCGTTTAATTTTTGACTGTTTTTTACTCTCTCTCTCTCTCTCTCTCTCTCTCCACTCACTCACTCAATTGGTGATTACTTTGAAAATTTTATTTCACTCATTTCTTAAAAGCGACATTTTTTTTATTTATAATCGTACTGGTTTATTACCATTGCTCTAAATTAATATTATATGCTAGCAAAAAGTAAGAAATTTTTATAAATATTTTATTTAAGGGGAAGAGAAAGTTGTGTGCCATGCCCCAGTCACACCAGATTTTTTAAAATTATTTCTACTTTCCGAGATATATCCGAGGCGAAAGTTTTCTTTAATATAGTAAGGTTTTTTAAGAAATTCCCTTTCTTTCATTTACACTTTCAATTAAAAAAAAGTGCCATGCTAAAAGAATTGGACATTAATTTTCAAGTACGTCCCGAATGATCCATCCTGGGCACACGTTCGTTTTTAAATATAGTTTGATATTTTAAATGTTCCCCTTTTTTGAATAAAATTTGCTATTTATTAAATATGCCAAGCATACAAAAATTTGACTTGCTTTTCTAACAAGAATCAACCTGCAAAGCCCTCGGTACAATTCTCATGATACAAAACCAGTAGTGAGAGGATTATTAATAACGAGCTAACAGACCCGCTACCCTAACCAGCAAATTTAGCGTTAAAGTTCCGTTGCAACGTCGATGCACTTCTCTCCCCAAGCACAAGGGCCTTTTTTTAACTACTTATCCCTTATAGGTAAATTTATTTTCTCTATTTACTCACACGTTATTTATTTTTTTTATAATAAAATCAAAGTAAATTAATAGATAAATAACTTTCTATACTTTGGGAGGTAAATCAGAGCAATTTTGATGCTATTTCGTAAAGATTCTTTATTACTTTCTCTTACCTATATTGAAATATATTGGGAGAGAAAGTATTGCGATCATGTCAAACAAAAACAATGAAATAAGTTATTACTTGTCCATAATCTATTGAAACTGATAATATTGAGGTTCAATTAAAAAATTTCCCTTTCTCTATTAAATCCAAATTGTTCTCTACCTATTGTTGGATCAATATCGGCGAATAAATTTGATAAAAGCACGGGTTAGTTTCATTTCCTTTTGTAACCATACTACTCCAACACTCTTTTTTCAATTTAAAAAAAAAAAAAAAAAAAAAGTAAAATATCAAAAGAGTAATATTTAAGTTTTGGCATGAATATTGAATGACATTAAAGATACATAGTATAAAAAAGAGCGGTGACATTTTCCCTCTCTCCGTGTCTCTATCCCGAGTAGTAGTTTGATGCTTTGGGAATTACTCTCTGTCGTAGTGACCAAAAGGTGTCTAACCACTTCAAAGGAGCGGAAGCCCAAGGGAACAAAGAGCCCCTGATCTGACACCCGACCTTAATTAATTTCATTTCAGGTGTCCCGACGACTTTTAGTGTTTATGACTTCTCATCGCCGATTTAGGGAATCTCGTTCATTTAATCACATCCTTTTCTTAATTTCCAATATAAATTTTATCTCATGTGTTGAGTATTTCCACTTCGTTTTCTATTAAATCTCTTCTTTATTAATATTAAGCTTATGATAGCTATAGCTAGGGTAACTCGTGTTCGCAATCCACGTGCTCAAAAGAAGTGAGTTACTGAGTAACACGCAAAATTATGTATGTAAATTATATCAGGTCTATTCTCTAAAAACAGACGTTAAAATTTAAAATAAACAAAATTAATGTAAAAACAATCAGTGTTAAAAAATGCTATTCAAAATCACTCAAATAGCTATTCTGTAAACAAAATCTTTAAAGCCAAAGCGTTAACATTTAGTAAAGTGTTAAAAGTTAATGCCATGTCTAGGGGTGCCTTTAATATTTTAAATGTTTAAATTAAAAATGGCGTCCTTAACCTAAAAAGTAAGGTTATGATTTTGATAGCTTTGAAAAAAAGCAACATGTTAACGTCGCTGTTAAAATTTTGTTTAGAGAATAGCATTTTTTTAACGCTTGATTGTTTTTACTTTACTTTTTAACATCCATTTGTTTATTTTAAATTTTAACACCTGTTTTTAGAGAATAAACCTGTATATGAGGTTAAAAATTTTAATTGATGAATCTTACATAGATTTTACACTTTTACACCAAATACAGTATATTATAAACTTTGCACATATTTATGAATTTTTCGCGGAAAATTTTTCGAAACAACTCTCTTATATTAGGATGTAAAATTTATAAAAATAGAAAAATATTTATATTTTGTTACCATGACAATCATTTCTCCTATGAAGCACCAGAGTAAAGTGTGCTTCAAACAATTTCGAGAGCAAAATGAGAATATACATTTAAAAGAGCATCTAAAAAATAATTGATTTTTAAATTTTAATCAAATTCGTTAAAGTGAATTTTGAGAAAATCAAAAAAAAAAAAAAAAAAAAAAAAAACTGAAAAAGTACTTCAGTAAAGTACATTAGTACTTATTGGCCGATTATGTTCACAAGTTTATTTTAAGAGGGTACCTAGCTTAAATATATAATTTCGACCTCGTAGCTTATTTCTTTCATTCTTAAAATCGTTACAAACAGACCCACTTTTTTAAACTCAGGGGATCTTAAAACATCCATCAAAATCTCGACAGAATTTTCGACATGAAACCAAATTAGATCGTAAATTATAAAAAATCTCGACATCGAATTTTTGACATGATCGCAATACTTTCTCTCTCTCTCTCTCTCTCTCTCTCTCTCTATATATATATATATGTGTATTTTAACATATACAAGTAGGTAAAAAAAATAATAAATTTATTAAATATAAATTAATAAATGTTCTTTCAGTCAAAAAATTCTATAACAAACATGGAGAAAATTTTTTTTATTTTACTTATATTTGGAATTAGTAAATCCATTGATAACATTTAATGTAAAGATAAATCCAGTGGCAGATTAAAAAAAAATTAATATTATATAACTAAAATGGTCGTCAATGTTCTCTGGTCCCGTTTGAATGTAATATAAGACATAATTAAACGTAATTATGTAGAAATTTAATTCTCATTTATATTATCCGATATTTTGCATACGTCACAGATTTTTTTTTCCCTTCAACGAAATCTGAACATGAATATTTCTAGTCTTTTTTTTTTTTTTTTTTTGTATGTAATTGTCTCTAATTTCCAGTGAGTAATTATGTTCATTATGCATTAATTATTTATAATTTGTTTGTACTCTCACCTTCATTTAATTATTTAAATTAAGCTTTCTTATATTCAACACAACAAGCTGGTAATAATATTTTAAATTCATACTTACTCTAATTCCATCATTTAATATCTCATTCTAATTTATATTACATTTTACAAACAATCAATTAAAATTTTACGAGTATTTAAATAAATATATAATCTCATTTTAATAATGTATTAAAAACAAATATTTGTAGGAATTTTAAAGAAAAACGAAAGAAGAAAATAATTTACAAAATAAGATTAATCTTCAATTTTATAATTTTGCATATATTTTAGAATCAGAAATTAAATTGAAAAATGTATTTATTATTTATTCGATTCTTTTGTTTTGGTCTCTTTTGCTGTATTAAATTGAAATATGCGATATTTTCAATTTGTATAATCATATTATTTTATTTTATTGTTTAAACCGAAAAATATATCATTATTTTTATGGAATGGTGGCAATATTCTGTTTAGAGGGGCAGGGGGGGGGGGCGAAATTTCTGGTGTTGAATAGGGGGAAAGACATTGGCACGTTCAAATAATGGAGGGTAAATTTAGTGTTTTCTTTAGCATACTCTGCAAAGTTTTATGTGTATCAAATTGTTATGGTGGAAATTAAACAAATTAATTATTTTTATGATTTATTATGGTTTCGACGGTTACTCCATCATCAAATTACCAGAATATACTAAAGTATGTTAAAATACTAACCTAATTAATGATATAGTTAAGGATTCGAGCTAGCAATATTCATGAACTTAAAATGATATTTTTTACTATTGAATACTGTGAATTTTTTAAAATTACCCAAAACATTTCGACACTCTGTTTCTTCCTCTGAATAAAGTCTCTTCTGAAGAAATCGAAAACTTACAAATCAAACCAATATTAATAAATTAAATAAATCATTATAATGCAATTGAAGGAGTTCCTTTTAAGATAACACTTCCGACGACTAAGCATTTTGGTTGCCTAAACTCAAGGAACGAATGGCCCACTATCCCCAAGCCTTCATATCAAGGGCGGATATAAAAATTTTTTTCTGGGAGGCGTGAACTCAAAAATGTTTTTTTAAAGAAACTAAAAAAAAAAAAAATTTGTTTTTGCGGAATCATAGTTTTCATTTTCCACCATGCGGAAAAATTTTTTCCCCTCCGTGAAAATCATTTTACCTTTTTTTTTTTTAGAGACGCGAAATTTTTGCTGCCCTGCGGAAAATTTTCTTCCTTTTAAGGAACCAAAGTTTTTCACCCTGCGGAAAAATCTTTTTCGCACTGCGGGGCTAATCAAACAGTTCGGGGGGGGAGGAGGGGGCGAACCCCTCTGATGTCCTTATATCCCTATATATGTATATGCATTTGGAAAATTTCGGGGGGGGGGGGGGGGGGCCGGGCCCCCTCGCCCCCTTCCCTCATATACGATCCTGCTTCATATAGGCCTTCTGTATCTAGAGTTGCCAACCGTCTTTTTTGTAAAGGACATTCCTTTCAATTTTCAAATTAACGTTTGGAATTAAAAAAAAAATTATTATTTATATATTTCAATTTCAAAGAACTACTTGTTTAGAATTTGCCGAAAAAATAAAAACAT
>JAKCPI010023791.1:0-21110 GCA_023213315.1 Euborellia annulipes | reverse complement strand
TTGTAAAACTCTTTGATTGGCCATATCTGGGTTAATATTTGGTCTACAAATAAAGTTTTATGTAGACAAAATTTTAAAAAATTTAATGCTCTTTGCAATGGACTATAATTGAATAAAAAATATGTTTAGTTTACAGAAATATAAGCGAAAACTGAAATAGACCAAAATTTTCGAGGTTTTGGAAAAATTGACTGTCAGCTATGGAAGGAATTTTAAAGTAGATTTGCTAATTTCTAGGTTACGTCCCTACATACAAACACTATACCTTTATAAATTAGTATAGAAGATGGTGTACATAGAAATATAAAGTTAAAGTAGTCTATTTAAAGTGTTTATACCAGTATATAAGAGTAAAAAAATTATTTTGCCCCCCCCCAGAGAGTAAAAACCTAAATGACGCCCCTGTTGGTAAATAAACTAGAATGAAGAAATATTTTTTGTTTTAATTGGTCTGGCTTACATAATTTCAATAGATAATTAGTTGGTACCGATTCAAAATAAGAGACAAAACAACATATGTTTTATCTATTGAAATGTCTTTCTTTAAAAAGCCCTATCCCTTAAAGAGGCACACCAAGAAGAGAAATCGATACAATATAAAACAACAGTTTTTTTTTTTATCCTTTCATTGTAGAGAAGTAAAGATTAGTAACAGAAATGACAAATGAATTTTTATCAAAAGGTATCGGATTTTTTTTTCCAAATTATTCAGAAAAAAACTTTTTCACTTTAAGGCCTTGGGTGCTAATAACATTTCAGAGTTTATTTAGAAGGTATAAGTAAAAAAATTTTTAAAATCGCATTTAACACTACTCTGTCAACAAAGAGATCAAGAACGCATTCTCAGTCATTCCCTTCGCTCCAATTTACGAGGTTCTATCTAAAATATTTTTCCCAAACAAATTGTTTTCATAAAAAACAAAACAAACAAAAAAAAACTTGAGATAAGGAATTCAAATTCAAATTTATTTTTAATCAAAACACAGGCGTTTTTGGGGAGCCAAGACATCCTATCTTTAGGAAGAGGGGTTTTTAAACAACTCCCGGAATTCACTTTTTTTAAGTATTAAATAAAATTTCTACTAAAAAAGAGAATCATTTATGTACCTGATCGTCTTTCATACTGTGTATATATTTATTATATAAGAATTTTTCAACAATGTATAAAATCCACTACTATGACACTTTCATAATGGCTTTTCGCCAGCTCTGAGGATGGTTCAAACACGGAACCGAAACGTCAGCTGTGTGAGTTAATCGAATAAAGAAATAACCTTAGCTGCATCTCTCATTTCACCCTCTGATTAATATAACATCTCTGCTATAAATTGTTTATGTAAAAAGAGAATATGGGTTAAAGGCGTAACTGCAAACTTGACAAGCATGCATGTGCAAACTTTTTGTACAAGCAAAATTGTAGCATCTATAGGAGAATTTTGCGCAAGCATTTTAATTGTGCAAGCCGCTTGATGCTCGATTGAATTTTAATCATGCACAAGCAAACAAAACTCTACGCCATTTTATAGACGTCTTGACAATTGATATTTATTTAATTTAATTTTAATTTAATTTAAGTTATATATTAGTCCATTTAAAATTTCTAATTTTAAAATGAATTTAAATATTAATATTTATTGTGGGTCTCTGTTTAAAGCAAGTGAGGATTTCTTCAAATAAATATCCTTCCGAGTTTGACATTTTTAGGTTAATTTTTGGCAGAAGCAGTTTCCTGCACAAGCATGCGTGTGTCGAAGGCAATTTGTGAATGCTGGCACAAAAGATTATTTGCACATGCAAGCTTGTGCAGTTACGTGTGTAGCTGCCTTTAGGTGATACTTGTAAATTCGGGAATTCCCAAAAATGAATTTAAATTTTTATTAATTACTGGCTGTCTAACTTGTCTTATTTCTCTACTAAAGTTATTACTCATGTGTAGGGCCTACTTCTAAAATAATAGAAATTGTAGCATACAGTTTTATCATTTTTTCTCAAAAATAATCTCAGGTATGAATAATTAATTATTTTACCTATAGGCCTACTTATGCGAATTTCAACAAAGAGTTTTAAACAGAGAAATAATTCTACTATTAACTAAATATTTATCGAAAAAGTATCAATAAAATATCTTTCTTATTTTAGGGCCTACAAACTTTTAATATTTTTAAATAAAATTGTTGTTATAGGCTTATGAAAAGATACGACCTTTAAAGTGTATTTTTTTAAAGGCATAAAAGGAAAAATCTGTTTAATAATTAGCTATAAGATTTTGTTTTGTTTTAATAATAAATTTTGAACAAATTGATTCGCGAAAGAGATTTTTTTCTCTCTTCCTTTTTTTTTTAATTATACATATTTCATACTCCATTATTTAAACATAACGTATGTATTTTTAAATGAGATTTTAATTTATAAATGTCGACAGAAGGAAGATGGTCCGGAAATTATATTTGCTTTTAAATAAATAAAAAAAAGGCTTAATATAAGGTAGAAGATATAAAATTCAGATTGTTTATTATTTATATTGGATTTAATCAAAACGCCAGCCACTAGATATTGTAAAACAAACAAACATTTTAAAATGTAAACTGAAAATTAAATAAATTTTAATTTCCTTAGAATATGAACCGATAAAAGCGTGTTATATGTTCACAATAGGTCTTTAAAAATTTGCCCAAAAAGCCCGAAGGTGTAGATATCAGCAAGTAAATGTCTGATGGCTGACTGCGCCGCGGTTCGTGGAATCCATCCGTCAAAAAACTGGTCCCTCCCTCCCTCCTTCACGACGGTGATATCCCCTCCCCCCCCACGACTTTTTTCTTTCCCCCACCTCGCCTCCTCGCCCTCTCTCCACACGTGACGCGTTCATGAACAATGTCATGGCCGCAAATAATCAGACACTTTTTAATTCACCTTGCATCATTTAATTAATACTAATAATAAAAGTTTTGATTGAGTTGACACATCTCTAATAAGAAATTATATTATTATTTTCTCACAGAAATATATATATAGCCTATTTAATGTGTTTCTTTTTCTTTGACACTTTCCAGTCATGGTTGTGACAAGTGTCCCGTGGTCACGCCCCTTTCCGGGTGGTCCTTGTGACTGCAAACTAACGAACCTATTTTCACTTTGAAAAATAGCTAATTTAGACAACTGGAGATTTCGGTACTTTAAAAATTTTGTTAAGATGAGAAGTAAATAAATCGTTAAATCTAAATCTGACAGGGGATATGCCTCCTCCCCCCACTCCTCTGAAGTTTTCATCTTGCACTAGTTATTTTGGATTCTTAAAGAAAAAAAATTGTCTATAGGCGGCTACACACGTAACTGCAAACTTGACAAGCATGCTTGTGCAATCTTTTTGTACCATCATGCACAAATTCCCTTCGGTACCACACGGCCGGCATGCACAAATTTCCTTCGGCACCACACGGCGCAAGCATGCTGTGCGAAACTGCTTATGCCGAAAATTAACCTAAAAATGTCAAACTCGGAAGGTTATTTATTCGAAGATAACAAGATATACTCACTTGCTTTAAATACACATTTACGGTATATTGAAATTTTAAATGAATAATGCTTGATTAATTGGACCCTGTTATGCAATGGTGTGTCAAAGACCAAACATCGAGTTTTGAGAAAATCAACATTTTTTGTTTTCATTGGATTATATATAATTTTTCTTGTCAATTGTGCAAGTAACATTAAATATAAATTTTTTAGGACATATTTCATAAAAATACTAGGTCTATTAATTAAAGCATTTGAAACAATATTCCGTGTTTAACTCAATTTTGAATTTTTGGTCATTGACACACCATTGCATAACAAGGTCCAATTAATGCATGCTTGTGCTGAAGGGAATTTGTGCATGCTGGTACAAAAAGATTGAACATGCATGCTTATCAAGTTTGCAGTTACATGTGAAGCCGCGGTTTTTATTCAATTTTTTTCTGATTTTTAAAAATAAAATATTGTTTCACTCCCTCCCCCCCAAGGTGAGAACAAAAATTTCAGTTCCCCCCTCCCGAAAAAAAGTCTCAGGACCGCGTGTAATCTAAATAGTGGTAAAATAAATATACGACCGAATAATAGGATAATAAAATCGTTTTTAAATTTATTCCAAGTTTTAAATAGTGTAATTAATATTCATTGAATACTTTGAATTGACCTTTTTTTTTTTATTAGTACTTGGATTTTTTTTCCTTTTTGATGTTTTAATATGAAATCGATACAAAAGAAAGAACGTACGAAATGGTTAGGGAATTTTAAAAGCAGTCAGCAGCAAAAAGGAACGCAAAAACCTTCCTAATGGTGAGTAAAAATCTGAAATTCTTTACAATTTCTGTCTTTAAATGGGTACTTTAAAAGCCGGCCAATTGGTCCCTTGACCATTTGGTCTGAGGACAAATGGCCAAGGAGGAGAATGGAGCCAGTAAAGAGGAAAAAAAAAAGTCCCGACGACCCCAACCGTCTTTTCGATTGAGTGCATAAATCAGGATTATCTGGCAATGCATATCTAAAGAGCTCGCGCCATTTTAATTAAGTTTAATTAGATACAAAACCCAAAAAGGAAAGAGAAAGAAACGCGATCGTTAGAGGGTTATTGACGACCCTCGCTAGGGTTGTTTGCATCACGTCAACAGCCCCCGGGATGGGACCTTAAATCACCCTCTCGGGAGTTTCCTGACAAATTGACACCCTATATATGGGCCCTGGGTGTCGTAAAATGGATACAATGCAGATATTTTCTTTCACTCAATCCAATCCGAACAAATACTAGACAACAAAACAAGTTTTCTAGTATATTTTACCGATCAAAATCTATAGACATTATTATGTTATTTCACCCTTATGGGGGTTAAAATAAACATTTAAAAAAAAATTATTATTATTAAAATTAATTGCTGATAAGGAAAAAATAAAAAAGAAAAATTTATTTGGGTGAATGATTGATTTATTGGAAAATTTAATATAAAATTTGATTGTTGATTGGTCATTGGCTTCGCAACAATGACTTTGGGGGTAACAATAAAAAAAGGGTATTGAGTAATCTGTCGACTGGCTCAGGCTCCAAGGTTCATATTTGCTCAAGATTAAAACAATGTTTTTATTATTAAAATTTTAAAGAAGAGATTTGATCTTTTCAACATCAATGAATTATATTTATTAAGAATTTATATTGAAAGTTAATTAAATGGAAATCAAGGGACACACACACAATTTGCTCTTGTTGATTGAGTAACGTTGATCAGGACTTATCTGGTTGTTGAAGAGAGTGTTGTAGCTGCGCATGCGTGATGGCTGTTGCAGCACGAGGACCAAGCTATCGTTGATGGAGATAGTTTGGATAGCGTTTCGGTGACGGACTTGCCCAAGTACATTTCGGTCGCCTTGGCTGCCTTCATCAGGAAGAGTTTCGGCAACGGATTAAGCAGTGTTGCAAAGAAATGGTTGTCGCCAGTTGGCCGGAAATGATGGCGTTAAAAATTATAAAAACTTCTTCTCTCTTCGCATGGACTCAATTAATAATTAGGAGAGAATTTTCTTGATAAATAATTAAATTAAATATCATATTTCAAAATCAAAACAAAGACACACACACCAAGGCCCAATTAAAATATTCAGTTTTTTTCTTACAATTGCCGACCGGAGAGGAGCTCATCCTGGCGCTCTCTCTCTCGCTCTCTCTCTCTAAACGCCTATAACTATTTATATGTGGCTCTATCTACTAGCTGTGAAGAGCGAAGAAGTTTTTTTAATTTGAGTTTTATTCTGGTGAAATTCGTATGAAATTTTTTTTATTAAAGAAGACCACCCCATTCAAAAATATAACTACCTCATCAAGAGAGGTTTCAAATTGTTACATTTGATATAAATAAGAGAGATACGGGCCTCATCCTTCCTATTTACTGAGGAATCCATCGCATTTCAACATCTCGGCAAATCATCATCGCCTTCCTCAGTCCGGAGGAAGCCATCAGCGATTTTGCCCACGCCACAACTCCTGCGGGTCAACCGAGATAAGTCCGCTTCAATTTTTTTAATTGTTCTCACCAAATCCACGTGTGTGTTATATATATGATAAACCATTTCCATTCAAAAAAAAAAAAAAAAAAATTTTTATGAAAATTTTTTATTCTTAAATAAATTACTCAATTCAATTGTACTATTATTAAACAAAAAGATCAAATCAAAATTCATACATTTTAATCCAGTCTTGATGTTTTAAATATACTTGAGCAAATGCAACGTTATGCGCCTGAGCCCGTCGAAATAGATACATAATTCTACCACTGTGTTAAACCCCACAAGTCATTGTAGCGAAGCCAATGACTGAATTCAACCATTTCCATTGTTATTATTAAACGAAAACAATCATTCAAACAATCTTTTAATTGAATAAACAAATCCTTAATCTCTAATTTTTTTTATTTATTCCTTTTCCCCTACCTTCAACTCTTATTATTATTAAACTAATTTAAAATAGTGTAGTAGCCCCTCCAAAAGGAGCAATTATACACTTTAACATGTCTCTTCTAACTTCTCAAACTAATTGGTCTTTTTTTCCTCTGTCGTCGATGGATCAATTTCAAAACAGAATATCTATGTTATTATATTATTAACTATTCGGTCAGTAATCTTTTACGCCTATCTATTTCTTATGGAAGCGATTCTCAACCTAGAATAGCTTCCAGATGCTATGAGAAGAGATAACTAACTATATTTGTTTTTGAATGACAAAAAAAAAAAATTATTTTTCTGCCTTTCGCCAAACACTTATAAAGATGGTGGTTAGAGTGGAATAAGAACAAACAAAAAAAAAAAAACAACAGTTGGTATGAAAGAGCCACCAGCCCGGAACATCTTAAAAAAAAAAAAATCTGGTGTGATAACCGCACCGAGCACAACTTTCTCTTACTCCTTATAATTTTTTTTTTTTTTTAATTTATTTATTTTGCCCGTTTGTCCGGTGGCCATTGGGCTAAAAAGTTTACAAAAGATATACAGTAAAAATATAAAAATAAGCCATGCAAATACAATAAAAAAAAAATTCTCAATACAATATCAATACAAAATAAAAGCAATATAAATACAATATTAAAACAGATCGAAATCTATTTATATAATTCGCTAATGTAATTTGTATGTCTGTCTGTCACGGTCTGTTTGACCATCTTGCCGTTGAAATTTTGAAACGAAATTTTATATATAAAACTTAAAGGGATTCTTCTAGGGCAGCGGTTCTCAATCCGTGGACTGCGGGCTAATTGGAACTGGCCCACGGACGTCTAAGGAAAAATAAAAATTATATTAGCCAATATATCGGTTTACATATACACTGGGCTTCAGCGATTTTTTTACGGAAAAAGTGGGTCGCACATCAAAAAAATCTGGTGTGACTGGCGCACAGCACACAACTTTCTCTTACCCTTCGGTAAGAGAAAGTTGCGCACTGTGCTGGTCACACCAGATTTTTTGTGTCGAGATATATTTAGTTTCCGATAGCATCTTAGTTTCAAACTTGCATTTTAAATGTTGACTGCTTCAAATAAACTATGGTTATTTTTCAAAATTTTAATCTCATATTTGGACATTTTATACACAATATAGAATCGTAAATAAATACAAAATTTCATAAGAATTGGAAAAAAAAATTTTAAATGCCTAAAAAGTTCTAAAGGGGACCCCTTTTGAATCGAAATTAACATACAAATCCCTATAGGAAATTAACATTAGGCCTATGCGAAGATAAGGTGGAAAGGGAATTTAAAAAGAGTAGAGACAGGCGATAATGTTTGCAAGTGAGAGAGAGACATATATGTTTTCTTTGAAACAATTAAAGACACAAATAAATTTAAAAAAAAAAAATGGGAATTTAAATAATAATTGATTTTTAATCTAATAAAAAAGAAAAAGATTTAAATTCCGTTACCATGGCAACCATTTCTATCTTTCCTATGAAGAACAAGAGTAAAGTGGTCTTCAGAAGATTTCAACGGCAAAATGAGAATATACATTTTAAAGAGCATCTAAAAAATAGTTCATTTATGAATTTTAAAAAAAATCCTTGGAGGGAATTTTGAGAAAATCGAAAAAAACTGAAAAAGTACATCAGTAAAGTACTAGTACTTTTTGGCCGATTTTGTTCAAAAGCTTATTTTGAGATTCTTCAAAGGTACCTAAGTTAAATATAAAATTTCAATCCGGTAGCTCAATTCCTTCATGCTAAAAAAATGGTTCCACACATACAGACACACATACATACACACATACACACACACAGACCAATTTGCGGGACCCACTTTTTTGGACTCAGGGGACCTCAAAACATGTATATCCATCAAAATCTCGACATCGAATTTTTGACATGATCGCAATACTTTCTCTCTCTATATATTTCATATATAGGGTAAGAGAAAGTAAAAGGTTGGGAACCGCTATTCTAGGGATTACAAAAAATTATTTTCGTATCGAAATTCCTTGAACTTTTACGATTTCTACATTTTGTAAAAGAAAGTCTATAAATTGACCAAAGCTTGACTATGTAGATGGTCCCATATGCGACCTAAACGTTATATGTTATTTGATGCATGATTAACTCACTTAGGCCCCTGAAATCTCTTTAGTTGTCACTTTCAAAACTCTTTTGGACTACCGTCTATCTCTTTAAAAAAAAAAATTGAATTTTTACTATATATTTTCTTAATTTGTTACAATAACCTCTCGTATTTTACCCTATAAATTTTCTTGTACAATTTGGCTTCTTGAGTGTTTTATTGCTTTCGTCATATATAAATTGATACGACTGCGAACAAGAAAAGTCATTTGTATAAATTCTCGTTAGAAAAAATCCAATTAATCAGTCTTGAATTTCTGACATGTTTTTAAGATTTCGGTCGCTATATATAGGGACTAAAAATGTTTACCCTTCTCTCTCAAGGGTCATATAAATGAGGGTGTTGTTGTCATCATCAAATTTCTATTATAAAAAATTCTTAAATTTTTTAATACAATTTACTAGCCGCACCGCCCGCCTTGGACGGCTTCCGCATCTAGACAGGGTTTTTTTTTCTTAATTAATAAAATTATTATTACTATTCCAATCCAGTGGCTGCTTAAGGATTTGTTTACATCCATAGAATACATAAATGCAAAAATATTTCTCTATACATTTCCTAAACCACTTTTTTGGATTCAGGGGACCTCAAAACGCGTATATCCATCAAAATTTTGACATCGAATTTTTGACATGAATCCAATACTTTCTATATATTAACTAACTTGTTTAGGTAAAAGAAGGTAAAAATTGATTTTGATTTTACAATACTCAAACCTATTTTGCATTTTATAAATAAAAGCAGACTTTAATTTTCCCTTCCTCCATCCTCAGTTTGTCAATTTGCTTTTAATATTTAATTAAAACTGTTAGGAATAAACCATAAAGCTCTGATAAGCTCTCTCAGGGCGTTTAAATTGAATTTTATCAAACAAGCTTATAAAATAAGATATTCTATTGGGTGGAAATGAAAAAAAAAAAATATTAATATAATAATAACATTAATGCTATTTATTTGAAATTATGACGGACATTAAGATTCTATTAAGGGTTTAATATCCTTTTAAAGGGATTATAATAATATAATAATTTATATGATTAAAATTGTTCAGGATTATTTTTTTAGATGGATCTTTTTTTCCAATGGCTTTTATATACCTGAGGGCTCCGCCTCTTTAGGGGAGAATTCCCTTTTCGGGTCTTTAAAGAATTTAAACTGCGTGAAATTTTTTAAACGCAATTTATATTGTACAATGAGGGACAATATTAAGTCCCACCCATGCGTTTTCTACTTATGATTATTTCATTGTTTTTAAAAAAAATATTATATATTTTTTAATTAAGGAAAATTTCTTGGTTCAAATCTAGAAAATTTCTAATAAAGATTTTCATTTTCTTTAAATAAAAACAATTAAATAATCACAAGTAGAAAACGCATGGGTGGGACTTAATATTGTCCCTCACTGTACACATATAATTTTTTTTCAGCCCTATATATTTGTTTTTTACTCATTTGAATAAAAATATTGTAATCCAGATTTAAAAATTTTTACTTTTTAATTTTAATTAGGCCGCGGCGCCTAGCCAGGGGGCTTCATCCCTGGACCCCTCTCAGCTGGCTCGGGCCCGCCTGCGGCGCCTTTTCTTAATTACGAAAAAAAATTATTATTAGTATTCCAATCCAGTGCCTGCTTGAGGATTTGTTTACATTCATAGAATACATAAATGCAAAGAAAACATAAATATTTCTCTATACATTTCCTAGGGGAGAAATCATAACTTTAGGAATTGGCGTAGCCAGAAATTTTTGATGGGGGGAGATCAAGAAATTTTTTTCAAAAATTTAAGATCATTTTAGGGTATTTATAAATCATTTTGGTTTTTTTTTTTAGCTAGAGTAAATTATTATATTTTACTTTCTCTTACCCTATATGAAACATAATTTGAATTAAATATCAAGTCATGGCTTGGGTCCCATGGGGGGGGGGGGGGGGTTGAAGCCGAAATACTAAAAAATTGCACCCATTCTCTCAATCAATCAAAAACATTTGATTCTCTTTATTTCTGGTCTTTTGTTCTTAGCCACTTTGTAAATTATACAATATAAATAAAATTGCTTGAGCAAATACAAAAAAACCGTATAGATAACAAAGATGTAATATATACATATAACATTTTTCAAAAGACAATCAAAAATTAGATTATAGTTAAATATGCTAAAATTTTATATTTTGGACATCTACTTGTACTTTGGAGCTTACATTAATTAATTCTATAAAACTGATCTCCCTAAAATAAAAAATATTCATAAAAATAAATTTCCAAATCACGAAAAAGTAAAATTTGTATTGACACTCAGACATTATAAAAAAAAAAAAAAAAAATATTATTTATATCTATTTCAAATGATTCATCTTCAAAATCGTTATTCCCTCCCATTTTGTAAAAATATTTTGCATATTAATTTAAATATCAGCATGGTCAGGGCAACTTTCGTGTTTGATGCTCACATATCTTCTTTTTTTTTTTTGGTTTGAATAATTTAAAGATTTTTCAGAATTTAAAAATCTTAAAGACAAGTTCATGTTTGATTAATATTAAACATTCAAATCAAAAATTGTGTGCACCTTGTATTATAGTCATAATTATTGATTAATTATCCCTTCTTAACATTCAACAAGCTTTTCGAGATGTTTGATTTTCTTGTTATTTTATTACTTTGCTGTTATAAATTGATACCGCATATTTTTATATTTTCCAAAAAAATTTCCTTAGCACGTTTTAATTATTATAGATTATATAGATTCACTCTCTTCTCTCGTGGTTTTATATAAAGTTCCGGGGTGACCGAGCTGGAGCTCGATTTTTTTTTTTTAAGTACCTCAGTAAAGTACTAGTACTTGAATGTGTTTATCAAAGCTTTTGTGGTTTGAAATATTATTAGGGGGATTTTTAATCATAGACCATATTTTTGTATTAAATATTAATAAAAATATACTGTGCAACGTTTCGACTGCTTATTCTGCAGCCGTTATCAAGTACTGTGCACTTGCTCCGACTCAAGTGAACTAACCCTTGAAGGAGAACTTGAGTCGGACCAAGTGCACAGTACTTGATAACGGCTGCAGAATAAGCAGTCGAAACTTTGTACAGTATTTATATATTTTTAATAATATTTAATACAAAAATGTGGTCTATGAATGAAAATTCCCATAATAATACTAGTACTTGAAGTTTCCCAAAGACGAGCCCTAACGAAACATATTTTGTTTACCGGAAATAGTATATATTTAAAATCGGAAAGAAATCGTTGAACCATATTTCGAGAAAATTGAAAAAAAAAAAAAAAAAAAAACTAAAAAAGTCCATCAGTAAAGTACTAGTAATGAAATTTTTCCAAAGACGAGACGTAGAGCAATTTCATTTTGGTACCGGAAATATTATATATAATTAGCCTATTTAATATTTGAAAAAAATCGTTAAAGCCGTTTTCGAGAACTGATGAACCTTACAAAGTACATTGCTCGTAGATAAGAGAAGATATTTATTAACGATAGAATCCCCTCTCCCCCTCTTCATTTTTCCCCTTTCTTGATTGCCCCTCCACCTGGACGCCGAGAGTTGTGTGCTGTGCGACCAGTCACACCAGATTTTTTTTTTTAATATATTGATTTAAATATAGAATTCAATTGAATAATAATTGAAAATTTTTAATAATAATTAAATTTTGATTTATATTTTAAAAGATTTTTATTGCATCAAGGACTATAAATTTATTTAATATTTTAATAAATTAATAATTATTTATGATAAACTATTTTTTTATGTAAATGAATTTATGACGATTGTAAAAATTTTAAATGAAAATGAAAATTAGCATTGATTCGTGTTGAGCAGAAGCTCTTAGATCAAATACACTTTTTGTTTTTGATCGCCTCGGGAGAGAGTAATCGAATACAAAAGATTTTAGGGGGGGGGGCGGGGGGGGCGAGTCCAACCCGGACATTCATGTTTCATTTAATTTATCGCTCTCTTCATAGCTCATCTTATCGACACTAAATTACCTGAGCTGTTATAAAATATACAATATCAAATAAATAATAGAGTCGGTGACTTTGCAGAGAGAGCGAGGGAGTGGGGGAGAGAATTAAGAATGGGTGATAACTAGATACAAGTTTGAGAAGGGCCAAGGGTCAGGTGCCCCTCCCGAACTCTTAACTAGGGAGGTGCCGAAATATTAGACATTAATGTACCTTAAGTCGTCAAGTTTGTATTCTCATAGTTGTCTATTAAATATGTTTAAAAGTAGTGGCTGTGTTTGTAATCTCTAAAATATTAAACGAAGATCGACTTACTGCCAAATTATGAAAAAAAAAAAAAAATTGTTTTTCAGTACTATTTTAGGTATTTTTGGTGAATTTGTTGGAGGGAGGCAGTTTCCCCTCTACCATTATCATCAAAGTCACATCACCGTTTGCGACGGTAGAGGGGGACTGTTGCCTGCCTGCCTTCGAAGAATTTAAGTGTCTAGATTCATCGTTTGTTACCTGCAAGTCATATATTAAATGGTCGAAACGTGGTATACAAATAAATTAGAAGACAAAAATGCTCTAAAATAAAAATTTGGTGTGACTGATTGCAGAGCACACAACTTTCTCTTACCTTCGGTAATTAAAAATTGTGTTCGCTTGTCACACCAGATTCTTTTGTGTCGAGATATATTTAGTTTCCACCGATTTATTAAAAAAAATTCAAACAATTTTAGAGGCAAAATAAGAATACCAGGTATACGTTTTAAAGAGTATCTAAAAAATAATTGATTTTTGAATTTTAATCAAAATCGTTAGAGCGAATTTTGAGAAAATCGAAAAAAAACTGAAAAAGTGTATCAGTAAAGTACTAGTACTCTTTGGCTGATTTTGTTCAGAAGCTTCGAGTCACGTGCCAGGGGTGTGACTAACTTAAGGTGCGCGTCTCGAAAAACCGTAAAAACACGATTGACTCGAGGCGGCAAGAGATGGCGTTAGTGTTCCCCATAGGAATATAAGGGACTTATTCCATTTCATTCTAGAGCTTCCAGCTAATTAATTAAAGGCAAAAATTAATTATTCTTTAACACAATGATTACTAATTTAATTATCTACAACTTATAGAGCTCCTTTTTTTAAAAATATCTTTTATTTAATGCGATTAATCTAAAAAAAAAAAAATTTCGAAAATCAAAAAAAGGGCTTCTTCTATAAGTTCTAAATAGCTTTAATTAAAAAAAAAATTTGAGGTCGATAGCTTCAAAATTGTGGCCACTGGAATCTCCCAAAATTAGCACCCCGAGACGCGCACCTTAAATATAAAATTTCAACCTCCTAGCTCTTTTCGTTCTTAAGATATTTTGTTCACAGATACACACACAGACAGACCATGTAGCGAAAACCACTTTTTTTGATTCAGGGGAAGGGGATATATGTATATATTAAAATATATACATTTGGTAAGAGAAAGTAAAAAAAAAAAGGTTTCGGCATACTTCAACCACACAAGGAGTTAGGCTAATAATTTTCGAAAATATTCATAAATTCATTTTTTTTATCATACTTCTATTGTATTCAAAGAATTAATTAATAATTAATAAATAAAAAAAAAGGATTAAGACAAGCTCATTGAACTTAAGAATAAATAAAAAAAAAAAATAATAATAATTTTTTTTCTAAGCTGAAATGCCAATCACAAGTGTGACTCATCTCCTCAAGAAGGAAATGAATCGAACTGATTTATTCCAAACCAGATATGGATAAGACAGAAAAATTTACGCTTGTCAAAACAGGTCACCATAAAAAGACAAAATATGGATTAAATAAGAATATCCCCAAGAAATTTAATTTAAAAAATACTTGATACATTTTTTTTTCGAGAGTAGTTTTGTTGTGAATATGTCCGCATGATTCAGATTAATTCGAGATGAAAAAGGCGCTCGAAAAGTCGATTTTCGATTCGATATTTTTCGATTATCGGGATCGATTAATAATTTCTGAAAGGCACCTTTTCGACTTGATACAAGTCTACTTTTTAAAAACTCTTTAACTCCTACTCAGTAAATATTAAATATAATACAGTAGAGTTTTCAAGAGAATATAAATTGGTAAAAACGTCGCTAGACTGACATGTCAACTAACCTGACAACTTGACATCATTTTTGTATGTATCTTACTGTTTTTTAATTTATTAACTCTTGTGTAAATTATCTATTACAATAAAATTGTTTGACTGATCGTAGGTCCTGATGAAGAGTGCGATCGGCACTCGAAACGTCGACAAAAAATAAAAAAAATTTCATTTTATTTTTTCGCCTTGGCTGCCCTAATGCCACATCCTCATATTAAATATATTTATTTATTAGACAAGATTTATTAAATATTTAAACATTTTATTAAATACTGTTACAACCCAGTATGATACACAAGGTTTTTTTGTTTCAATGACCAAATGTGTCGAAATACGTAAGTGTTGATGTTAAATAAATACATCATTGAAACAAAAAACCTTGTGTATCATACTATAGTATGATACACGATGATTAAATTTTATAGAATTTAATTCTCCTATTAAAGCATAATGTTTCAACTAGAGCCAACGGTTACCAGTTTAAAATTAAAATTAAATACAACACACACATATATTGTTTTCAATTTTTTTATATTCGATCAAGAAATTGCATATGATATGGCACCGAACATTAAAATAAAATATGAAAGTTGAGTATCAAAATAAAACATTAAAATTGAGGAATTAAGAATGCCACATATGTTCACTAACCGATCTTAGGAAGCGTGTTGATTGGTGTGTTATGTGTAGGTTTTAAAAGAAAGATGAAAGTCAATCAATGAAAACGTTACAAACTATATTACCATCGGATATTAAGTATTGTAAGAAAAAAGTTGAAGTCGTCCAGTGAGAATCGATTCTAATCGACTTGAAAGAGTTTCAACTCGATTCTAAAAAGTCGATTATTTTCAGTAAAAGATCGATTCTTGACTAAAGTCAACTGTTTTCATCCCCAAGATTAATTTGAAATAGCATGCTCTTGAAATATAATATTTTAGTATAGTTTTGTCTCTTTAATTTAAATAGAAATGCATATTTAAATTTATTCCAAAATTAAGATGTAAATTTAACCTTTGCTATTAGTAAAAACTAATTCACTCTTTAATGGAATATAATTATAAAAAAAACTCGGACTTTGTTTGTATTAAAAAAAAAAAAAAAAAATTGCCTTTTTAATTGATAGTTGTTCGAACAATAGTAATCTATGTTAACATTTATATTTTTCTTATTGTAGTCTTATGGAAATTCAAGTTTAGAAAAACAAAAGGCGAATGCATTCATTGTATCCTCATTAAACAATAGTCATTTAAGAGAGAAGAAATCTCCTTTTAACGGAGCTAGAAATCTTTTCAGAGAAATGAAACTCTACTTCTAGAATAATAATTATTTCCAGAGCGTAGTCTAAAAAGAAAATAATTATAAATATCAAAGGGGAATGAATTTGTTTTATAAATTATTATTTAAAAGATAATGATAATTTAGAGAGTTTAAAGACCCAAATCTTTGCTTAAGGTGAAGAAATAATATGAATGATCTTGCTTATTATTTCTTCTTTATGGCTTAAATAATTTGATTTATACAAATATGGTGTGACAAGCACAGAACACAACTTGGGCTAAATTGAAGATCATGTTGACAATTTTTTTTCTAGATTTAAGTTATTAATTTTTTGATAGGGAACTTTTTCGGTTTTTTTTTCCCTCTCTTTCATTCTTTTTATTAGATTAAAATAGAGGTGGCAAAGCCAATTTGATCCACATTTCTATAAAAATAACGAAAATTTATAAGAAGATGATATCTTTAACCTATAAAAACGGAATTTATTTTATTTATTCAATAACTAGGCCAAACAAATATTAAAGCATTTTTTGGAATTCTTGGCTGGGAAAAACAACTTACAGGGGTCCCGTCTTAACCTAAAAGTTTTTTCAGAAATTTTGAAATTTTCAATTTGTAATATTCTGATAAATTACTCTATTTTAAAAAGTTTCTTTCATTAATCCCTTTTTTTTACTATGTTTTGTAAGTTACTGTTTACTATTATGAAGTTTTGATCCCTCTTCTCTTCTATTATGTATTTTATGTTATATTTCTTGATCTTATGTAATTTATATTTATCTTTCTTTCTTATTGTGTATTTGATATGTGTATTTTATTACAATGTAATTTTTATTATGTATGTGATAAGGTTCTCTACAAATTTGTATATGTATATTCTTTTGTATTTGTTTGTATTTATGGTATGACCGAGGAGTCAAACCGAAATTAAAAAAAAAAAAAAAAAACTCTTTGACATTTTTTCGAAAATGTCAAAGAATAAAACTTTTTAAAATAGAGTAATTTATCAGAATATAACAAACAAATTGAAATTTTTTTTTTTTTTTTTTATTTCGGTTTGACTCCTCGGTCATACCATAAATACAAACAAAATACAAAAGAATATACATGTAAAAATTTGTAGAGAACCTTAACACATACATAATAAAAATTACATTGTAATAAAATACATCTATCAAATACAAATTGAAAATTTCAAAATTTTTGAAAAAACCTTTAGGTAAGGTACTACTCCAGGTGAAGTACTTACTCCAAAAGTTGATAGAGATCTACAATTTTAGTGCAAAGAGTATATACCAAATTTCATCGATCTGGCTGCTCTGGTTTTTAAGCAATCGTGTTCACACACGGACACACACACACTGACATAATGCCCAAAATGGTATTTTTGGACTCAGGGAGGTCTAAAACTTTGAGAAACATCAAAATCTCGAAGTCGATTTTTTTACGATTACAATACTTTCTCTTTATATTAAAATACGAAATGGTAAGGTTTAATACCTTTCTTATAGGTAGGTTAATGTTTTTTTTTATATTTTCGTTATTTTTATAAAAAGCTGGATCAAATTGGCTTCGTCACCTCTATTTTAGGCAGGAGGCAGAAATAAACCCGAAATTCTTCTTATTGTTTTCTTACCTTTTGGATATAGTTGTCTTAATAAATTTTTAGGTGAATTTATCAGTACCGCCCATCTTTATTATTGTTAAAGCCTTTAGTCATAGTTTATCTATTTCCCAAAACGATTATTTATTCAAATATCGTATTTTTTAATGTTTTAATCGACTAAATTTGATCCTAACAAGTTTGTTTTTAAGAGTGTTATACGACTTGTGTGTGAGAAAACAGCAAATCATTAATATTAATAACATGTTAAAAATCTCTCATTAATTCTAGTCACTGAAGATGATCCCACAGTAGGATTGAAACGTCGAATTCTAATATAAACTCACATAGAATATAATATAGTAAAGCGTGAGACAGGAAGAAAGAAAAGATGGTGGAGAATTATTTCTTTGTCCGATGGCCAAGTCTTAGGTTGATCTTGACGTTAATTTGACATTGTGTTTTGTCACATTCGGCGGCATCTCGCGGGACTGGTTCGATTCCCGGCTGCTGCCACTTTTTGTAACCAACTCCCCCCCCTCCCACTCAACATTCCAACACTGCAGAGAGAGAAAGAAGAAGGTATGGCCACCGGGTATTTATTACACACACAACCAACCTTTCTATATAAGTGCCTCCCTGCATCTGCACTATCCCCACTCCCCCTGTTTGTGTGGAAATTTGTCACTTAGAGCTAAGCTAAACGGGTGCTTTTTGTTCCCAGTTTCCAGTCAGGATTGGTAGATTTATACCTGGATGTCACAATGCCGGCGACTCTCTCTCTCTCTCTCTCTCTCGTCTGTCTCTTATGTCCCAGTGTTGGTGCATTCACGCACATTTAATGCTCTCAGAATGGACACAAAATGGCAAATGTGTCTCGTAGTCATCGCCTAAACCTTGGGTGTCATGGCTTTTAATACTTAATAAGCCCTTTCTTCAGACACTTTTTTTTCTTTCTATTTTTTAATTATACATTTCCTGACCCTTTTTTTTAAATCTTAATAACAAAAATAACATTCAGAAAAAAAAAAATATTTATCTAAGGGATGCGGATGTATAAAAAAAAACAAGAATATATTATACCTTCTAAGTCAAATAAATTTATTATTCATAAATATTAGAGTGCATAAATTATCTTAACTAATATGGAAATTATTTTTGTAAAATTGATGAGAGTAAATTAAGAAATTTTGCTAGTGCAGAGCAAAAGGACACCTTTATTGCCCGAGCTTTATAATTTACTATCCTGTATTCTTATCTCGTTATGATTTAATAGGGTGATATATTAACCCGTTCAAAAAAAAAAAAAAAATAATGATGACATCTTAGACAACTTCTTGAATTAAGACAATGAAAACAAAGAATGTTATGATGTCTATAATAAATTTTTGCTGATCTTAATAATAGTTTTAATTATATCTAATTTTCTAAATCGTTAACATCAGGCGATATTTTAATAAATTTTATTCTAACAGAGTCATTGTTTTTGTGTGTGTGTGTTTCAGCTGCCATCTTGAATGAGTCACAAAATGTTTCCCATTTAATTTGTTTTCATCGCCAATTTTGCATCTGTCACATTATAGTATGGGGATGTGTAACAAGTTTCATTGTCGCTTGAAAAGACCCACACGTTTTTGTCGGCCGTAACTGATTGGAATTATGACGATTCTTTTTTTGGTGTTATAAATACGATCGTAATCTTTTTTCTCACTTCCATGATTTATCCATTATCTTTTTTTCTACCCCGCTATCTTTTCTTATTATTAATTTTTATGTCACCGTAAAAGTTAGTTACGAGCGTTTTGTTTAATACGCGCGGTTAATTATAATAATAAAGCAATTGAGCATGCTTGTCCCTAAAGACTTGAATGCGCGCGCGGAGGTGTGACCCCACGCAGCCCCGGCCATTGTTTCTCAGCAAGCCTGCCTGGTCACAAATCATGTTCATCCCGGGACCAGATCTCACCCGGTCATATTACCAATTGAGCCGTCACCTTTTCTAATGTGCATTATTATTATTATTGGCTTACATATATATATTTTTGACTCTTAACCAAATCATATACGCCAGAGAATATTAAATGGAAATTCCAATGGACCAAGTAGCATAATCATATTTGCTTTATAAATGTATAGATATGGATTTTAATATTCATTTCTAACAAATCTTTTCGATTTAAGATACAACCAAAACATACTTTTCTTGCTTGCGAGAAAATTTATTTATCTCTTCTAGAAAGGAGTTAAAAATTTTACATACATAAATTTTAAATATAAGTATAATATTCGTTGATTTTACATAATAAAAAGAGGCTCAAGTATTTAGTTTGTATTAAAATATTGGATAAAATCTTTCTATTAACTTGTATCTTTTCTAGATAATATATGGAAAGAGCATTGTTATAAAAAATAAAAATAGCCCTCAGGGCTATGGTGTAGGGGTTAGCATGCTACCCTCCTATACCAAAGAAGTCTTGGGTTCGGACTCAGGCAGTCCGATGATTTTATTTAAGCCATTTGGATACCCAATAGATATATTTAAACATACAAGTAACGTTTTAAAGTCTTTAATGGCCTAAGTTACTGAGAAAAAGGTGTGAGTGTTTAAAAAAAAAAAGCTAATGGCGTAGTTGGGATTTTGAAATTTTCGACACAAATACTGATCGGTCGCACACAGTGGCAAATCCAGAAGAGTTTCTCGGGGAGGGGAGGGTAATATGGTGTGGCTGGTCGCACAGCACACAATTTTTTCTACTTTCGGTAATTTAAAAGGTGCATTCTGTACTTGTGTACCAGAATACATATACATAAATCAAATTTTGAAGTATTAATTTTTAAAATTTTATATTAAAAATAAAAATTTTTTTCCAAAAAAAAAAATATTTTTCCTCAAATCTCAAAATCCACATATAATTTGAAAATTTTATTTAGACATAAATCGCCTGCTGAGAATCAGAGACGAAAGTTTAGAAATTCAACAATTCGAGAAAAGGCATTTGGGCATTTTTACTGTATTGTATTCATTACAAATAAATGTAGCTATTATTAAATTTATTCTGGACGAATTAAATTAAAAATGAATACCTATTGTCTAACTTGTAAGTCAAAATATTTGAAATCTCTCTTAATAAATGAACTATTTTTTTTATCAAAAAGAACAATACATTCGCGAGTATTGAAATAAAAAGGAAGTAAAAATTTAAAGTCAGTAAAAAGAGGGAGGAGAAGCAGCAGAGAAGAAATTTTTTTTTAAAAATGATGTATAAATTGTGATTTAATTCTAGAGGTTAAATTTTATTTAATTAATAGGCCTATACTTTCTTATTAGGCAAGTATTTCTCTTGTTATGAATAAAAATTTTATAATAAAAGATTCAGATACTGTTCTAGAATTTCCCTTTTTCTAAAAATTTTAATCAAAATTCCATCAAGAAGATTGTCACGCTCTCGTCCTCTATCGCGCAGACCTAACAGAATTCTTAAACAGTTCAAAAAAATCGTGTTTAAC
>JAKCPI010023790.1:0-15402 GCA_023213315.1 Euborellia annulipes | reverse complement strand
CTATACCTTTATAAATTAGTATAGGATGTTGTACATAGAAATATAAAGTTAAAGTAGTCTATTTAAAGTGTTTATACCAGTATATATAGAGTAAAAAAAATATTTTGCCCCCCCCCCAAGTAAAAACCTAAATGACGCCCCTGTTGGTAAATAAACTAGAATGAAGAAATATTTTTGTTTAATTGGTCTAAACTACTGTAATTTCAATAGATAATTAGTTGGTACCGATTCAAAATAAGAGACAAAACAACATATGTTTTATCTATTGAAATGTCTTTCTTTAAAAAAGCCCTATCCCTTAAAGAGGCACACCAAGAAGAGAAATCGATACAATATAAAACAACAGTTTTTTTTTTTTTATCCTTTCATTGTGGAAGTAAAGATTAGAACAGAAATGACAAATGGAATTTTATCAAAGGTATCGGATTTTTTTTTCCAAATTATTCAGAAAAAAACTTTTTTCACTTAAGGCCTTGGGAAGCTAATAACATTTCAGAGTTTATTTAGAAGGTATAAGTAAAAAAAATTTTTAAAATCGCATTTAACACTACTCTGTCAACAAAGAGATCACAAACGCATTCTCAGTCATTCCTTCGCTCCAATTTACGAGTTCTATCTAAAATATTTTCCCAAACAAATTGTTTTCATAAAAAACAAAAAAAAAAACTTGAGATAAGGAATTCAAACAAATTTATTTTTAATCAAAACACAGGCGTTTTGGGGAGCCAACATCCTATCTTAGGAAGAGGGGTTTTTAAACAACCCCCGGAATTCACTTTTTTAAGTATTAAATAAAATTTCTACTAAAAAGAGAATCATTTATGTACCTGATCGTCTCATACTGTGTATATATTTATTATATAAGAATTTTTCAACAATGTATAAAATCCACTACTATGACACTTTCATAATGGCTTTTCGCCAGCTCTGAGGATGGTTCAAACACGGAACCGAAACGTCAGCTATGTGAATTAATCGAATAAAGAAATAACCTTAGCTGCATCTCTCATTTTCACCCTCTGATTAATATAACATCTCTGCTATAAATTGTTTATGTAAAAAGAGAATATGGGTTAAAGGCGTAACTGCAAACTTGACAAGCATGCATGTGCAAACTTTTTGTACAAGCAAATTGTAGCATCTATAGGAGAATTTTGCGCAAGCATTTTAATTGTGCAAGCCGCTTGATGCTCGATTGAATTTTAATCATGCGCAAGCAAAACTCTACGCCATTTTATAGACGTCTTGACATTTGATATTTATTTAATTTAATTTTAATTTAATGTCAGTTATATATTAATTCATTTAAAATTTCTAATTTTAAAATGAATTTAAATATTAATATTTATTGTGGGTCTCTGTTTAAAGCAAGTGAGGATTTCTTCAAACAAATATCCTTCCGAGTTTGACATTTTTAGGTTAATTTTTGGCAGAAGCAGTTTCCCTGCACAAGCATGCGTGTGTCGAAGGCAATTTGTGAATGCTGGCACAAAAAGATTGCACATGCAAGCTTGTGCAGTTACGTGTGTAGCTGCCTTTAGGTGATACTTGTAAATTCGGGAATTCCCAAAGAATGAATTTAAATTTTTATTAATTACTGGCTGTCTAACTTGTCTTATTTCTCTACTAAAGTTATTACTCATGTGTAGGGCCTACTTCTAAAATAATAGAAATTGTAGCATACAGTTTTATTATTTTTTCTCAAAAATAATCTCAGGTATGAATAATTAATTATTTTACCTATAGGCCTACTTATGCGAATTTCAACAAAGAATTTTAAACAGAGAAATAATTCACTTATTAACTAAGTATTTATCGAAAAATTATCAATAAAATATCTTTCTTATTTTAGGGCCTACAAACTTTTAATATTTTTTAAATAAAATTTTTAGAAGTCTTGTTATAGGCTTATGAAAAGATACGACCTTTAAAGTGTATTTTTTTAAAGGCATAAAAGGAAAAATCTGTTTAATAATTAGCTATAAGATTTTGTTTTGTTTTAATAATAAATTTTGAACAAATTGATTCGCGAAAGAGATTTTTTTCTCCCTCTTCCTTTTTTTTTTTAATTATACATATTTCATACTCCATTATTTAAACATAACGTATGTATTTTTAAATGAGATTTTAATTTATATATGTCGACAGAAGGAAGATGGTCCGGAAATTATATTTGCTTTTAAATAAATAAAAAAAAAAAAAAGATATAAGGTAGAAGATATAAAATTCAGATTGTTTATTATTTATATTGGATTTAATCAAAACGCCAGCCACTAGATATTGTAATACAAACATTTTGAAAATTAAATAAATTTTAATTTCCTTAGAGTATGAACCGATAAAAGCGTGTTATATGTTCACAATAGGTCTTTAAAAATTTGCCCAAAAAGCCCGAAGGTGTAGATATCAGCAAGTAAATGTCTGATGGCTGACTGCGCGGTTCGTGGAATCCATCCGTCAAAAAACTGGTCCCTCCCCTCCCTCCTTCACGACGGTGATATCCCCTCCCCCCACCACGACTTTTTTCTTTCCCCCACCTCGCCTCCTCGCCCTCTCTCCACACGTGACGCGTTCATGAACAATGTCATGGCCGCAAATAATCAGACACTTTTTAATTCACCTTGCATCATTTAATTAATACTAATAATAAAAGTTTTGATTGAGTTGACACATCTCTAATAAGAAATTATATTATTATTTTTCTCACAGAAATATATATATAGCCTATTTAATGTGTTTCTTTTTCTTTGACACTTTCCAGTCATGGTTGTGACAAGTGTCCCGTGGTCACGCCCCTTTCCGGGTGGTCCTTGTGACTGCAAACTAACGAACCCATTTTCACTTTGAAAAATAGCTAATTTAGACAACTGGAGATTTCGGTACTTTAAAAATTTTGTTAAGATGAGAAGTAAATAAATCGTTAAATCTAAATCTGACAGGGGATATGCCTCCTCCCCCCACTCCTCAGAAGTTTTCATCTTGCACTAGTTATTTTGGATTCTTAAAGAAAAAAATTGTCTATAGGCGGCTACACGTAACTGCAAACTTGACAAGCATGCTTGTGCAATCTTTTTGTACCATCATGCACAAATTCCCTTCGGTACCACACGGCGCAAGCATGCTCGTGCAAGAAACTGCTTATGCCGAAAATTAACCTAAAAATGTCAAACTCGGAAGGTTATTTATTCGAAGATAACAAGATATACTCACTTGCTTTAAATACACATTTACGGTATATTGAAATTTTAAATGAATAATGCTTGATTAATTGGACCCTGTTATGCAATGGTGTGTCAAAGACCAAACATCGAGTTTTGAGAAAATCAACATTTTTTGTTTTCATTCGATTATATATAATTTTTCTTGTCAATTGTGCAAGTAACATTAAATATAAATTTTTTAGGACATATTTCATAAAAATACTAGGTCTATTAATTAAAGCATTTGAAACAATATTCCGTGTTTAATTCAATTTTGAATTTTTGGTCATTGACACACCATTGCATAACAAGGTCCAATTAATGCATGCTTGTGCCGAAGGGAATTTGTGCATGCTGGTACAAAAAGATTGAACATGCATGCTTATCAAGTTTGCAGTTACATGTGAAGCCGCGGTTTTTATTCAATTTTTTTCTGATTTTTAAAAATAAAATATTGTTTCACTCCCTCCCCCCAAGGTGAGAACAAAAATTTCAGTTTCCCCCTCCCGAAAAAAAAGTCTCAGGACCGCGTGTAATCTAAATAGTGGTAAAATAAATATACGACCGAATAATAGGATAATAAAATCGTTTTTAAATTTATTCCAAGTTTTAAATAGTGTAATTAATATTCATTGAATACTTTGAATTGACCTTTTTTTTTTATTAGTACTTGGATTTTTTTTTTCCTTTTTGATGTTTTAATATGAAATCGATACAAAAGAAAGAACGTACGAAATGGTTAGGGAATTTTAAAAGCAGTCAGCAGCAAAAAGGAACGCAAAAACCTTCCTAATGGTGAGTAAAAATCTGAAATTCTTTACAATTTCTGTCTTTAAATGGGTACTTTAAAAGCCGGCCAATTGGTCCCTTGACCATTTGGTCTGAGGACAAATGGCCAAGGAGGAGAATGGAGCCAGTAAAGAGGAAAAAAAAAAGTCCCGACGACCCCAACCGTCTTTTCGATTGAGTGCATAAATCAGGATTATCTGGCAATGCATATCTAAAGAGCTCGCGCCATTTTAATTAAGTTTAATTAGATACAAAACCCAAAAGGAAAGAGAAAGAAACGCGATCGTTAGAGGGTTATTGACGACCCTCGCTAGGGTTGTTTGCATCACGTCAACAGCCCCGGGATGGGACCTTAAATCACCCTCTCGGGAGTTTCCTGACAAATTGACACCCTATATATGGGCCCTGGGTGTCGTAAAATGGATACAATGCAGATATTTTCTTTCACTCAATCCAATCCGAACAACAACTAGACAACAAAACAAGTTTTCTAGTATATTTTACCGATCAAAATCTATAGACATGTCTCTTCTAACTTCTCAAACTAATTGGTCTTTTTTTCCTCTGTCGTCGATGGATCAATTTCAAAACAGAATATCTATGTTATTATATTATTAACTATTCGGTCAGTAATCTTTTACGCCTATCTATTTCTTATGGAAGCGATTCTCAACCTAGAATAGCTTCCAGATGCTATGAGAAGAGATAACTAACTATATTTGTTTTTGAATGACAAAAAAAAAAATTATTTTTCTGCCTTTCGCCAAACACTTATAAAGATGGTGGTTAGAGTGGAATAAGAACAAACAAAAAAAAAAAAAAAAAAACAACAGTTGGTATGAAAGAGCCACCAGCCCGGAACATCTTAAAAAAAAAAAAATCTGGTGTGATAACCGCACAGAACACAACTTTCTCTTACTCCTTATAATTTTTTTTTTTTTTTAATTTATTTATTTTGCCCGTTTGTCCGGTGGCCATTGGGCTAAAAAGTTTACAAAAGATATACAGTGAAAATATAAAAATAAGCCATGCAAATACAATAAAAAAAAAAATTCTCAATACAATACCAAAACAAAATGAAAGCAATATAAATACAATATTAAAACAAAAAAAAGATCGAAATCTATTTATATAATTCGCTAATGTAATTTGTATGTCTGTCTGTCACGGTCTGTTTGACCATCTTGCCGTTGGAATTTTGAAACGAAATTTTATATATAAAACTTAAAGGGAATCTTCTAGGGCAGCGGTTCTCAATCCGTGGGCCGCGGGCTAATTGGAACTGGCCCACGGACGTCTAAGGAAAAATAAAAATTATATTAGCCAATATATCGGTTTACATATACACTGGGCTTCAGCGATTTTTTTACGGAAAAAGTGGGTCGCACATCAAAAAAGGTTGGGAAGCGCTATTCTAGGGATTACAAAAAATTATTTTCGTATCGAAATTCCTTGAACTTTTACGATTTCTACATTTTGTAAAAGAAAGTCTATAAATTGACCAAAGCTTGACTATGTAGATGGTCCCATATGCACCTAAACGTTATATGTTATTTGATGTATGATTAACTCACTTAGGCCCCTGAAATCTCTTTAGTTTTCAATTTCAAAACTCTTTTGGACTACCGTCTATCTCTTTAAAAAAAAAAAATTGTATTTTTACTATATATTTTCTTAATTTGTTACAATAACCTCTCGTATTTTACCCTATAAATTTTCTTGTACAATTTGGCTTCTTGAGTGTTTTATTGCTTTCGTCATATATAAATTGATACGACTGCGAACAAGAAAAGTCATTTGTATAAATTCTCGTTAGAAAAAATCCAATTAATCAGTCTTGAATTTCTGACATGTTTTTAAGATTTCGGTCGCTATATATAGGGACTAAAAATGTTTACCCTTCTCTCTCAAGGGTCATATAAATGAGGGTGTTGTTGTCATCATCAAATTTCTATTATAAAAAATTCTTAAATTTTTTAATACAATTTACTAGCCGCACCGCCCGCCTTGGACGGCTTCCGCATCTAGACAGGGTTTTTTTTTCTTAATTAATAAAATTATTATTACTATTCTAATCCAGTGGCTGCTTAAGGATTTGTTTACATCCATAGAATACATAAATGCAAAAATATTTCTCTATACATTTCCTAAACCACTTTTTTGGATTCAGGGGACCTCAAAACGCGTATATCCATCAAAATCTCGACATCGAATTTTTGACATGAATCCAATACTTTCTATATATTAACTTGTGTTTGTAATTTTTTTTTAATCAACCTGACACACATATTATTCATATATGTTAAAGATTTTATATTTCTTTCAAACATTTATATTATTATTGTAAAAGTAAAAAAATTGTATTTGTGAACAAATGTACAGGTGTAAATGGCACAAGAGTACAATAAAGTATTATTATTATTATTATATATTAACTTGTATAGGTAAGAGAAGGTAAAAATTGATTTTGATTTTACAATACTCAAACCTATTTTGCATTTTATAAATAAAAGCAGACTTTAATTTTCCCTTCCTCCATCCTCAGTTTGTCAATTTGCTTTTAATATTTAATTAAAACTGTTAGGAATAAACCATAAAGCTCTGATAAAGCTCTCTCAGGGCGTTTAAATTGAATTTTATCAAACAAGCTTATAAAATAAGATATTCTATTGGGTGGAAATGAAAAAAAAATATTAATATAATAATAACATTAATGCTATTTATTTGAAATTATGACGGACATTAAGATTCTATTAAGGGTTTAATATCCTTTTAAAGGGATTATAATAATATAATAATTTATATGATTAAAATTGTTCAGGATTATTTTTTTAGATGGATCTTTTTTCCAATGGCTTTTGAATACCTGAGGGCTCCGCCCTTTAGGGGAAAATTCCCTTTTCAGGTCTTTAAAGAATTTAAACTGCGTGAAATTTTTTAAACGCAATTTATACTGTACAATGAGGGACAATATTAAGTCCCACCCATGCGTTTTCTACTTATGATTATTTCATTGTTTTTAAAAAAAATATTATATATTTTTTAATTAAGGAAAATTTCTTGGTTCAAATCTAGAAAATTTCTAATAAAGATTTTCATTTTCTTTAAATAAAAACAATTAAATAATCACAAGTAGAAAACGCATGGGTGGGACTTAATATTGTCCCTCACTGTACACATATAATTTTTTTTTCCAGCCCTATATATTTGTTTTTTACTCATTTGAATAAAAATATTGTAATCCAGATTTAAAATTTTTTACTTTTTAATTTTAATTAGGCCGCGGCGCCTAGCCAGGGGCTTCACCCCTGGACCCCTCTCAGCTGGCTCCGGGCCCCGCCTGCGGCGGCTTTTCTTAATTACAAAAAAAATTATTATTAGTCCAGGATTCGCAGGGACTTTGCAGCCGGAGATTAAATAAAAAAATCTTTTATTTAATTTTTATTTGCCGACGTTTCGGTCGCCAATCACGACCTTCATCAGGGCAAATATTGTTAATTATACACGATCTTAGGTATCTTATTATTCATTGCAATTAAACACAATTTCTTTTTTAACTTTGATATGTACAAAATGTTATCATTTACTTGCTGCTCGGAGGTCTCTTCCTCAAATGATTCATTTGAGGAAGAGACCTCCGAGCAGCAAGTAAATGATAACATTTTGTACATATCAAAGTTAAAAAAGAAATTGTGTTTAATTGCAATGAATAATAAGATACCTAAGATCGTGTATAATTAACAATATTTGCCCTGATGAAGGTCGATTGGCGACCGAAACGTCGGCAAATAAAAATTAAATAAAAGATTTTTTTATTTAATCTCCTGGCTGCAAAGTCCCTGCGAATCCTGAATAAATCTCCACAGCCAAAAAACATCAATTTATCGAATTATTATTAGTATTCCAATCCAGTGCCTGCTTGAGGATTTGTTTACATTCATAGAATACATAAATGCAAAGAAAACATAAATATTTCTCTATACATTTCCTATGGGAGAAATCATAACTTTAGGCATTGGCGTAGCCAGAAATTTTTGATGGGGGAGATCAAGAAATTTTTTTCAAAAATTTAACATTATTTTAGGGTATTTATAAATCATTTTGGTTTTTTTTTTTTTAGCTAGAGTAAATTATTATATTTTACTTTTTCTTACCCTATATGAAACATAATTTGAATTAAATATCAAGTCATGGCTTGGGTCCCATGGGGGGTGGGGGGGGGGGGGGTTGAAGCCGAAATACTAAGAAATTGCACCCATTCTCTCAATCAATCAAAAACATTTGTTTCTCTTTATTTCTGGTCTTTTGTTCTTAGCCACTTTGTATATTATACAATACTAGACGCAAAGCCCCGCCTTCGGCGGGGCTTTCCGCTACCAGGGGGCTGCGCCCCCTGGACCCCCTTGCTCGCCTTCCCTTTTCATTTTTATATATAGAGTTTATTTTAACGGTTAATTATTCATGAACTTAAGATTTTTGTGAATCATATTCTTTCCGGGACACTCCCGGTACACAGACAAAAAATTTACGCCGATATTTTAGAATTCAAAATGTAAATAAATAAAAAAATCTGGTGTGACTGGCGCACAGCACACAACTTTCTCTTACCTTCGGTAATCGAAAGTTGTGTTCTGTGCTTGTCACACCAGATTTTTTGTGTCGACATATATTTAGTTCCCGACAGTACGGAACATATGAATTCAGATGTAAAATTTATAAGTATGGGAAAATATTTATATTTTGTTACCATGGCAACCATTTCTCCTATCTTTTCTATGAAATACAAGAGTAAAGTGGTCTTCAGAAGATTTCAATTGCAAAATGAGAATATACATTTTAAAGAGAATCTAAAAAATAATTGATTTTTGAATTTAAAAAAAAATCGTTGGAGCAAATTTTGAGAAAATCGAAAAAAACTGAAAAAGTACATCAGTAAAGTGCTAGTACTCTTTGGCCGATTTTGATTAAAAGCTTATTTTTCCGGTCCCGGGGGGTGTTTAACTTAAATATAAAATTTCAACCTCGTAGCTCAATTCCTTCATCCTTAAAATTGAACACACACCCACACACCCACACACTCACACACCCACACACCCACACACCCACCCACAGACAGACCATGTCGCGAAAACCACTTTTTTGGATTCAGGGGACCTCAAAACGTGAAGATCCATCAAAATCTCGACATCGAATTTTTGACATGAATCCAATACTTTCTCTCTATATATATATTACATATATACATAGTTAAGAGAAAGTAAAAAATCGTAAACATGGGTAAATATTTTTATTTTGTTACGATGGCAACCCTTTCTCCTAATTTTTATTTTTTTCTTATTTTAACGGTTAATTACTCATTAACTTATTGTTATTTGTGAAACAAAACCTGTCCGGGACTCTCACAAACATACACAGAAAATTTCATCATAATTGGTTCAGTCGTTTAGGAGGAGTTCAGTCACATACACACGTACAGAAGAATTTTATATATAAAGATAAATAAAATTGCTTGAGCAAATACAAAAAAACAGTATAGATATCAAAGATATTTATATACACTGTATATATACTTATAACATTTTTCAAAAGACAATCAAAAATTAGATTATAGTTAAATATGCTAAAATTTTATATTTTGGACATCTACTTGTACTTTGGAGCTTACATTAATTAATTCTATAAAATTGATCTCCCTAAAATAAAAAATATTCATAAAAATAAATTTCCAAATCACGAAAAAGTAAAATTTGTATTGACACTCAGCCATTATAAAAAAAAAAAAAATATTATTTATATCTATTTCAAATGATTCATCTTCAAAATCGTTATTCCCTCCCATTTTGTAAAAATATTTTGCATATTAATTTAAATATCAGCATGGTCAGGGCAACTTTCGTGTTTGATGCTCACATATCTTTTTTTTTTTTTTTTTGGTTTGAATAATTTAAAGATTTTTCAGAATTTAAAAATCTTAAAGACAAGTTCATGTTTGATTAATATTAAACATTCAAATCAAAAATTGTGTGCACCTTGTATTATAGTCATAATTATTGATTAATTATCCCTTCTTAACATTCAACAAGCTTTTCGAGATGTTTGATTTTCTTGTTATTTTATTACTTTGCTGTTATAAATTGATACCGCATATTTTTATATTTTCCAAAAAAATTTCCTTAGCACGTTTTAATTATTATAGATTATAGATTCACTCTCTTCTCTCGTGGTTTTATATAAAGTTCCGGGGTGACCGAGCTGGAGCTCGATTTTTTTTTTTTAAGTACCTCAGTAAAGTACTAGTACTTGAATGTGTTATCAAAGCTTTTGTGGTTTGAAATATTATTAGGGGGATTTTTAATCATAGACCATATTTTTGTATTAAATATTAATAAAAATATACTGTGCAACGTTTCGACTGCTTATTCTGCAGCCGTTATCAAGTACTGTGCACTTGCTCCGACTCAAGTGAACTAACCCTTGAAGGAGAACTTGAGTCGGAGCAAGTGGACAGTACTTGATAACAGCTGCAGAATAAGCAGTCGAAACTTTGTACAGTATTTATATATTTTTAATAATATTTAATACAAAAATGTGGTCTATGAATGAAAATTCCCATAATAATACTAGTACTTGAAGTTTCCCAAAGACGAGCCCTAACGAAACATATTTTGTTTACCGGAAATAGTATACGGTATATTTAAAATCGGAAAGAAATCGTTGAACCATATTTCGAGAAAATTGAAAAAAAAAAAAAAAAAAAAACTAAAAAAGTCCATCAGTAAAGTACTAGTAATGAAATTTTTCCAAAGACGAGCCTATTTAATATTTGAAAAAAATCGTTAAAGCCGTTTTCGAGAACTGATGAACCTTACAAAGTACATTGCTCGTAGATAAGAGAAGATATTTATTAACGATAGACTCTCCTCTCTCATTTTTCCCCTTTCTTGATTGCCCCTCCACCTGGACGCCGAGAGTTGTGTGCTGTGCGACCAGTCACACCAGATTTTTTTTTTAATATATTGATTTAAATATAGAATTCAATTGAATAATAATTGAAAATTTTTAATAATAATTAAATTTTGATTTATATTTTAAAAGATTTTTATTGCATCAAGGACTATAAATTTATTTAATATTTTAATAAATTAATAATTATTTATGATAAACTATTTTTTTATGTAAATGAATTTATGACGATTGTAAAAAATTTTAAATGAAAATGAAAATTAGCATTGATTCGTGTTGAGCAGAAGCTCTTAGATCAAATACACTTTTTGTTTTTGATCGCCTCGGGGGAGAGTAATCGAATACAAAAGATTTTAGGGGGGGGGGGGCGGGGGGGGGGGGGGCGAGTCCAACCCGGACATTCATGTTTCATTTAATTTATTGCTCTCTTCATAGCTCATCTTATCGACACTAAATTACCTGAGCTGTTATAAAATATACAATATCAAATAAATAATAGAGTCGGTGACTTTGCAGAGAGAGCGAGGGAGTGGGGGAGAGAATTAAGAATGGGTGATAACTAGATACAAGTTTGAGAAGGGCCAAGGGTCAGGTGCCCCTCCCGAACTCTTAACTAGGGAGGTGCCGAAATATTAGACATTAATGTACCTTAAGTCGTCAAGTTTGTATTCTCATAGTTGTCTATTAAATATGTTTTAAAGTAGTGGCTGTGTTTATAATCTCTAAAATATTAAACGAAGATCGACTTACTGCCAAATTATTTTATGAAAAAAAAAAATTGTTTTTCAGTACCATTTTAGGTATTTTTAGTGAATTTGTTGGAGGTAGGCAGTTTCCCCTCTACCATTATCATCAAAGTCACAACAGCGTTTGAGACGGTAGAGGGGGACTGTTGCCTGCCTGCCTTCGAAGAATTTAAGTGTCTAGATTCATCGTTTGTACCTGCAAGTCATATATTGAATGGTCGAAACGTGGTATACAAATAAATTAGAAGACAAAAATGCTCTAAAATAAAAATTTGGTGTGGCTGATTGCACAGCACATAACTTTCTCTTACCTTCGGTAATTAAAAATTGTGTTCGCTTGTCACACCAGATTCTTTTGTGTCGAGATATATTTAGTTTCCACCGATTTATTAAAATTCAAGATGTAAAATTTATTAGTATGGGAAAATATTTACAGTATATTTTGTTACCAAGGCATCCATTTCTCCTATCTTTCCTATGAAGTACAAGAGTTAAGTGTGCTTCCAAACAATTTTAGGGATAAAATAAAAATACCAGGTATACGTTTTAAAGAACATCTAAAAAAAATTGATTTTTGAATTTTAATCAAAAACGTTAGAGATTTTGAGAAAATCGAAAAAAACTGAAAAAAGTGTATCAGTAAAGTACTAGTACTCTTTGGCTGATTTTGTTCAGAAGCTTCGAGTCACGTGCCAGGGGTGTAAGGTAACTAACTTGAGGTGCGCGTCTCGAAAAACCGTTAAAACACGATTGACTAGAGGCGGCAAGAGTTGGCGTTAGTGTTCCCCATAGGAATATAAGGGACTTATTCCATTTCATTCTAGAGCTTCCAGCTAATTAATTAAAGGCAAAAATTAATTATTCTTTAACACAATGATTACTAATTTAATTATCTACAACTTATAGAGCTCCTTTTTTTAAAATATCTTTTATTTAATGTGATTAATCTAAAAAAAATTTTTTTTTTAAAAATCAAAAAAAGGGCTTCTATAAGTTGTAGATATTTTAAATAGCTTTAATTAAAAAAAAAAATTGAGGTCGATAGCTTCAAAATTGTGGCCGCTGGAAAGTCCCGAAATTAGCACCCCGAGACGCGAACCTTAAATATAAAATTTAGCTCTTTTCGTTCTTAAGATATTTTGTTCACATACACACAAAAACACACACAGATAGAGCATGACGTGAAAACCACTTGTTTTTGGATTCAGGGGAAGGTGATATATGTATATATTAAAATATATACATATAGGTAAGAGAAAGTAAAAAAAAAAAGTTTCGGCATACTTCAACCACACAAGGAGTTAGGCTAATAATTTTCGAAAATATTCATAAATTCATTTTTTTTTATCATACTTCTATTGTATTCAAAGAATTAATTAATAATTAATAAATAAAAAAAAAAGGATTAAGACAAGCTCATTGAACTTAAGAATAAATAAAAAAAAAAAATAATAATTTTTTTCTAAGCTGAAATGCCAATCACAAGTGTGACTCATCTCCTCAAGAAGGAAATGAATCGAACTGATTTATTCCAAACCAGATATGGATAAGACAGAAAAATTTACGCTTGTCAAAACAGGTCACAATAAAAAGACAAAATATGGATTAAATTAGAATATCCCCAAGAAATTTAATTTAAAAAATACTTGATACATTTTTTTTCGAGAGTAGTTTTGTTGTGAATATGTCCGCATGATTCAGATTAATTCGAGATGAAAAAGGCGCTCGAAAAGTCGATTTTCGATTTGATATTTTTCGATTATCAGGATCGATTAATAATTTCTGAAAGGCACCTTTTGGACTTGTCTACTTTTTAAAAACTCTTTAACTCCTACTCAGTAAATATTAAATATAATACAGTGGAGTTTTCAAGAGAATATAAATTGGAAAAAACGTTGCTAGACTGCCATGTCAACTAACCTGACAACTTGACATCATTTTTGTATGTATCTTACTGTTTTTTAATTTGTTAACTCTTGTGTATATTATCTATTACAATAAAATTGTTTGACTGATCGTAGGTCCTGATGAAGAGTGCGATGGGCACTCGAAACGTAGACAAAAAATAAAAAAAATTTCATTTTATTTTTCGCCTTGACTCCCCTTATGCCACATCCTCATATTAAATATATTTATTTATTGGATAAGATTTATTAAATATTTAACATTTTATTAAATACTGTTACAACACAGTATGATACACAAGGTTTTTTGTTTCAATGACCAAATGTGTCGAAATACGTAAGTGTTGATGTTAAATAAATAAATCATTGAAACAAAAAACCTTGTGTATCATACTTGAATTTAATTCTCCTATTAAAGCATAATGTTTCAACTAGAGCCAACGGTTACCAGTTTAAAATTAAATACAACGCACACAAATATTGTTTTCAATTTTTTTATATTCAAGAAATTGCAAGTGATATGGCACCGAACATTAAAATAAAATATGAAAGTTGAGTACAAAAAACATTAAAATTGAGGAATTAAGAATGCTACATATGTTCACTAACCGAAAAGCGTGTTGATTGGTGTGTTATGTATAGGTTTTAAAAGAAAGATGAAAAAGTCAATCAATGAAAACGTTACAAACTATATTACCATCGGATACTAAGTATTGTAAGAAAAAAGTCGAAGTCGTCCAGTGAGAATCGATTCTAATCGACTTGAAAGAGTTTCAACTCGATTCTAAAAAGTCGATGATTTTCAGTAAAAGATCGTGGATTCTTGACTAAAGTCAGAGTTAGCTTTTCCATCCCCAAGATTAATTTGTGATAATACAGCTCTGATAATAGCATGCTCTTGAAATATAATATTTTAGTATAGTTTTGTCTCTTTAATTTAAATAGAAATGCATATTTAAATTTATTCCAAAATTAAGATGTAAATTTAACCTTTGCTATTAGTAAAAACTAATTCACTCTTTAATGGAATATAATTATAAAAAAAAAAAACTCGGACTTTGTTTGTATTAAAAAAAAAAAAAATAAAAAAAAAAAAAAATTGCCTTTTGAATTGATAGTTGTTCGAACAATAGTAATCTATGTTAACATTTATATTTTTCTTATTGTAGTCTTATGGAAATTCAAGTTTAGAAAAACAAAAGGCGAATGCATTCATTGTATCCTCATTAAACAATAGTCATTTAAGAGAGAAGAAATCTCCTTTTTAACGGAGCTTAGAAATCTTTTTCCGAGAAATGAAACTCTACATCTAGAATAATAATTATTTCCAGAGCGTAGTCTAAAAAGAAAATAATTATAAATATCAAAGGGGAATGAATTTGTGATATATAAATTATTATTTAAAAGATAATGATAATTTAGAGAGTTTAAAGACCCAAATCTTTGCTTAAGGTGAAGAAAATATTATGAATGATCATGCTTATTTATTTCTTCTTTACAGGAAAAACTTTAAATAATTTGATTTATACAAATATGGTGTGGTAAGCACAGAACACAACTTAAGCTAAATTGAAGATCATGTTGACAATTTTTTTTCTAGATTTAGAAGTTATTAATTTTTTGATAGGGAACTTTCGGTTTATTTTTCCTCTCTTCATTCTTTTTATTAGATTAAAATAGAGGTGGCAAAGTCAATTTGATCGAATTTCTATAAAAATAACGAAAATTTATGAAGATGATATCTGTAACCTATAAAAACGGAATTTATTTTATTTATTCAATAACTAGGCCAAACAAATA
>JAKCPI010023788.1:0-27292 GCA_023213315.1 Euborellia annulipes | reverse complement strand
ATTACTGAATGAATGTATCTATAGTTTTGTTTGTCACCCCAATAGAACCTTAATTAGACTACCATTATTAAAATATCACCATGGAATAATTATAATTACAATTTCTTCAAAATTTTTATTACTTTTCCCCTAAAATATTTAACCCTTTTGGACCTCGGCTATATAAGGGAACAGGCCATGGGTGTTGAATCAAAAATTAGGAATTCAAATTGATAAAGTGCACAGTAGATGATTGGTGAAGGTAGAAGTTGATTCCATATTAATATCATCTGATCTGCTGAGACTATTAAAGGCTCTTTCATGTTCCGAGTAGCGAGTTCTAAAAGAGCGTCCAGTTTGTCCTATGTAGATTGCGTCGCAATTATCACAAGTCAATTTATATACCCCTGATTTATCTAATTTATCAATTTTGTCTAATTTATTATTAATTAGCTGTGAACCTAAAGTGTTTTTATTATATAAAGCAGGAGTTATACCAGACGTTCTAAGAGTTGAAGCTATAGGGTTTGTAATATGGTTCGAAATGAAGGGGAGTCTTTTAAATATTTTAACAGTTCCGGAATTTAGTGAGTGTGTGTGAGAGATACTTATTTTTTGATTAATTTTTTTGTAAATTTTATTAATTATCAGTTTGTTGTAGCCATTATTCACAGCTATATTATAAATTATATTTAGTTCATTGTTAAAATCTGGAAGTGTCCATTGGTATCGAAATAAGTCTGTAGATCATCGAATAAAAAGCGGCAAATTTAGTGTTAGTAGGGTGGTTAGACGAAAATGGAATCACTGTGTCTGTGAAAGTATCTTTTCTAAAAATTTTGTAATTAAGTTTGTTTTTCGAAATAGTTATTTGGAGGTCCAAGAAAGAAAGGGTTTTATTTCCAATTTCGGAAGTGAATTCTATATTAGAGTGAAGAGAGTTTAAGTAATTTTGGAAAGAGATCAATTGTCTAAGAGTACCTGACCATTGAGTTGTATTCAAATTCGAAATCCTCTTTTCTCAAAAGGCCATTCAAAATTAATCCAAAGTAGACTTCCTACCTTTTCTCCCTCCACTAATTTTAAATATTTACCCTTTTGTTATCTTAAAAAAAATTAAATTTTACCATTGACTTGTATTCAAATTTCGACTTATTCAGGTCAGTTACTTTCTGTATCTCCTGAAGATGGGTTAGTCACCCGAAATATATATATCGAGATTAAAGATTCTCTAAAAATAAATTCGTTTTATTTTTTTATATCTTAATGTGAAACCTACCAAGTATTTTTATCCAATAATTTTAAAAATATATATACTTGGAATAATTAGTATGACTTTTTTTAAAACTTTTCTATACTTTCCCGCGCAATAATTAATCCTTTCTGGACCTAGGGCTATATAATCAAGTGACCCATGGCTTGAACTCAAATAGAATTCCGAGATGAAATTTATAATTTGGTGGGTTTTTTGTTTTTAATTGTTCTAATTAGGCAATGAATGTGTCGGTGTGTATGACACCGCACTAGCTAATCTTGATTAGGTTCTAGTATTAAAAATATATATGCTTGGAATAATTACTATTACTTTTTTCAACTTTTTCAATTCTTTTCCGCGAAATAATTAATCCTTTCTGACCTCGGGGTATATAATCGAGTGAGCCATGGCTTGAACTCAAATAGAATTCCGAGCTGAAATTCATATTTTGGTGGGTTTTTTTTTTTTATTTTTCTTCTGATTAGACAGTAGCTCTGTCTCTTGGTTTGTATGACCCCAGAAGTGAATATTGATTATCTTCTCGTATTAAAAATAAATTCATAGAATAATTTCTATTATTTTTTTTTTAAATTTTCAATAGTTGCCCGCGAAAAAATTAATCCTTTCAGACCTCGGGGTATATAATCCAATGAGGCATGGCATGAACTCAAAGGGAATTCCGAGTTGAAATTTTTAATTTGTGATTTTTTTTAATTATTCTTTTGATTAGTCAATGAATCTGTGTGTTGCTTTGTATGACACCACAAGTGAATATTGATTAAGTTATAGTACTAAAAATATATATCCTAGGAATAATTAAAATTTTTTTTCAAAATTTTCAATACTTTCCCGCGAAATACTTAATCCTTTCAGACCTCAGGGTATATAATGGAGTGAGCCATTGCTTGAACTCAAATAGAATTCCGAGCTGAAATTCTATAATTTGGTGAGTTTTTTTTTCTTCTGATTAGTGAATGAATCTGTCTGTTGGTTTGTTTGACACCCCAATTGAATATTGATTAGGTCGTAGTATTAAAAATATATATACTTGGAATAATTAGTATTACTTTTTTCAAACTTTTCAATACTTTCCCGCGCAATAAATTAATCCTTTCGGACCTCGGGCTATATAATCGAGTGAGCCATGGCTTGAACTCAAATAGAATTCCGAGCTGAAATTTATAATTGGTGAGTTTTTTGTTTTTTATTCTTCTAATTAGTCAATGAATGTGTCTGTTGGTGTGTTTGACACCGCAAGCTGAATCTTGATTAGGTTCTAGTATTAAAAATATATATACTTGGAATAATTACTATTACTTTTTTCAAATTTTTCAATACTTTCCCGCGAAATAATTAATCCTTTCTGACCTCGGGGTATATAATCGAGTGAGCCATGGCTTGAACTCAAATAGAATTCCGAGCTGAAATTTATAATTTGGTGGTTTTTTTTTTTCTTAAATTGTTCTGATTAGACAATGAATGTGTCTGTTGGTGTGTTTGACACCTCAAAGTGAATATTGATTAGGTTGTAGTATTAAAAATATATATACTTGGAATAATTACTATTACTTTTTTCAAATTTTTCAATACTTTCCCGCGAAATAATTAATCCTTTCTGACCTCGGGGTATATAATCGAGTGAGCCATGGCTTGAACTCAAATAGAATTCCGAGCTGAAATTTATAATTTGGTGGGTTTTTTTTTTTTTAAAATTTCCCCAAAAAACCTCCCTCGGAAAACGACCCACACCAAAAAACCAAATTTATAATTTGGTGGGGTTTTTTCTTCTGATTACACAATGAATGTGTCTGTTGGTTTGTATGACACCTCAAGTGAATATTAATTAGTGTTCTAATATTATAAATATATCCTTGGAATAATTACTATTACTTTTTTTCAAAATTTTTCAATACTTTCCCGCGAAATAATTAATCCTTTCGGACCTCGGGGTATATAATCGAGTGAGCCATTGCATGAACTCAAATAGAATTCCGAGCTGAAATTAATTAATTGATGTTTTTTTATAATTTTTTTCTTCTGATTAGTGCAATGAATGTGTCTGTTGGTTGTTTGACCCCTCATAGTGAATCTTGATTAGGTTCTAGTATTAAAAATATATATACTTGAATAATTACTATTATTTTTCAATATTTGAAACACTTTCCCGCAAAATAATTAATCCTTTCGGACCTCGGGGTATATAATCGAGTGACCCATGGCTTGAACTCAAATAAAATTCCGAGCTGAAATTTATAATTTGGTGGGTTTTTTTGTTTTAATTTTTCTTCTGGTTAGACAATGAATGTGTCTGTTGGTTTGTTTGACACCGCTAGTTAATCTTGATTAGGTTCTAGTATTAAAAATATATATAATTTGAATAATTACTATTACTTTTTTCAAATTTTTTAATACTTTCCCGCGAAATAATTAATCCTTTCGGGCCTCAGGTGTATATAATTGAATGAGCCATGGCTTGAACTCAAATAGAAATTCCGAGCTGAAATTCATAATTTGGTGACTTTTTTTTTTTTCTTTTGATTACACAATGAATGTGTCTGTTGGTTTGTATGACACCCCAAGTGAATATTAATTAGGTTCTAATATTATAAATATATCCTTCGAATTATTACTATACTTTTTTTTTCAACTTTTTCAATACTTTCCCGCGAAATTATTAATCCCTATCTGACCTCGGCGTATATAATCGAGTGACCCATGCTTTGAACTCAAATAGAATTCTGAGTTGAAATTTATAATTTGGTGGGTTTTGTTCTTTTGATTAGTCAATGAATCTGTCTTTTGGTTTCTATGACATCCCAAGTGGATCTTGATTAGGTTCTAGTATTAAAAATATATATAATTTGAATAATTACTATTACTTTTTTCAAATTTTAAAATACTTTCCGCGAAATAATTAATCCTTTCGGGCCTCGGAGTTTATAATTGAATTAACTATGGCTTGAACTCAAATAGAATTCCGAACTGAAATTCATAATTTGGTGGTTTTTTTTTTTTTCTTTTGATTTCACAATGAATGTGTCTGTTGGTTTGTATGACACCCCATAGTGAATATTAATTAGGTTCTAATATTATAAATATATTCTTGGAATAATTACTATAACTTTTTTTTCAAATTTTCAATACTTTTGCGCGAAATAATTAACCGTTTCGGACCTCGGAGTATATAATGGAGTGAGCCATGGTTTGAACTCAAATAGAATTCTGGTGATTTGTGAAAATAGTATGACTTACGTGGCTAATCCGATAATGATTATCTCTGAAGATAGGCTAAGAATAGCTTGCGCTATTTGCTATCGAAGGGTATATAAGGCGGAGAGAGATTGGGACAATGAAGAGGTATATAAGGGGGGAAGGGCGAAGGGACTATGGTGGGGGCTTGCGGTGGGGGGGGGGGGAATTAGGGATAATTAGAGATAAAAGGGGAGAGAGATAGTGAGATTGGGCAGTGAGTTTCAGGCAGTGGTTGATGAAACATTGATTGTGAATATTACAATGTGGTAACCCCAACAGCCCAAAACCCCGCCGGGCCAAAATCTCAACGAACTTTTTTTAAAACTGGACCTGTTAGCAGCTACTTTACAAAATAATTTTTCTTATTTAAACCTACATTTCGGAGGGGGGGGGCGGTTATAACTTTCTAAACTTTAAAAAAATATATTCAATCATAAATTCCCAAATTATAGGAAAAAAATTGTTAAAAAAAAAAAAAAAACAGAATGAAACGAAACTATGATTCTTGGCATGAAAGTATAAATTGAATGCTACTGATGATCCCCATTCAATTTAAATGCTCGCAATTGATAATTTCGGGCATTTTTTAAATAAAGTTTTTTATTAATTTTGCTAGAATGTATCTATTACTTGATTTAGCACCCCATATGAGTTTTTAATTCATTTTAATAAATTAATAAATGCCTTTAAATATTTAGAATCACAGTAAATTCAAAATTCTGGTAAGGGAAAAAATATAGTTTTCCCTAGAAAAATGTAGTTCAAGTGTATAAATCCTGAGAAATCGTTTCGAATCTCAGTAATCTAAAGGCCCCCAAATTTACAAGTTTGTTGAGTTTTTGATTAAATTATTTCTTATTAATTGAAGAATGTATCTGTTTGTTGATTTGCAACCTAATTGATTTTGCATTAAACTAATGAATTGCATCTGAATAATGAGACTTACAACTGAGATTAAAAAAGAAAATTTTATCTAGTTTTCCCAAAAATAGATTAAGCCTTTCGCGACTCAAGGGTATAAATTCAGTGCTCCTGGCTTGATCCCAAGTCAGGGCGGAAACATGAAAATCAATTAATAGGTGAATTATTTGAAAGTTTTTTTTTTTTAGTAGAAAATGTATCAAGCAGAGGACAACCTCTTCCCCTAACCTCCAAAAAAATTTTATACTACAGTAAATTCAAAATTTTATATATTTTTCCCAAGAATAATATAGGTCAAGGGTGTAGATCCTGAAAAAATCGGTTCAAATCCCAGTAGTCTAAAAGGCCCAAAATTGATAAATTTAATGAGTTTATTGATTAAATTTCTTGTTAGTATTGGAAGAATGTATCATTTTGCTCATTTGTCAACCCAAGTGATTTTTAATTTCATCAACTTAAGAATGTGTTCTGATTAATTAACTTAACATTAAAATCATAATTTTATTTAGTTTTCCCAAGAATAAATTAATCCTTTCTCGACTCAAGGGTATAAATTGAGAACTCATGAGTCGATCCCAAGTCAGGCGGAAACATGAAAATCAATTAATCAGTGAATTTTTTGAAAATATTTTTTTCTCTTCTAGTAGAATAATGTATCTGTTTCTTTGCCCCCCCCCCCTCCCCCTTTCCTCAATTCATTATAGTAACTTAATAATTTACTCTGAATAAACAGAATTACATAAAAGTCTAAATTTTATATAGTTTTTCTAAGAAAAAGTTAACCTTTTCGCATCTCAAGTATATAAATTCCTAGTCCCTTGGTCGATCCGAAGTCACCTGATCACATCGGTGATTTTTCCTAAAATTTCATTCTTATTAGTGGAAGAATGTATCTGTTTGTTAATTTATCAACCCAAGTGATTAATTTCATTTTACTAACTTAAGAATTGCCTTTGATTAATTAGCTTTACATTAAAATCTAAATCTTATTTAGTTTTCCCAAGAGAAAAAAAAAACAATCTAATCCAAAGAAAGGATTACTATTTGAAAGTAGTCTCGCATATGAGCCGTTTTCTTTGAAAGTAGTAAGTCCATTTTTTGTTATTTCAAGAGATTTGTATTATAAATCATATAATATTATATATTTCGATATTTTTATTTTGACAAATTCATGGGGATATTATACTCCATTTACCGGGATATTATAAATATGAAAAAAAAGACATCTATGTCTAACTAAAACTGTCTTTAACTGATTTTTTTAAAATTGGACTTAAACCACTTTCAAAGAAAACGGCTCATATATGATTTAGAAAGAACTTAGTTTAGGACTAGTTAGGAGTTTGTGTAAGGAAATTTATTTAAATAAATAAAAAGATAATATATATATATATATAGTATTTCTCAATTTTTATTTTCATTTGAAAATATAATATAAATTAACAGAAAAAAGTCACATTGATACATTCATAGATACATACATACAGGTGAAACTAATATAAAGCGTGTAAAAATGTGTACAATAATTTCACATCCAAATAAATATATTTTTTATTATTTTAATCATAATTAGAATAATATTACATAAAGCTCAAAATCAATAGATTACAATTTTAGACATTAAACTCTGTAAAATCATAACATTATTTTAGTCAATACAATAAATTATTAAAATCTTAATAAATGAACATTACCATCATTTTTGAAATAATAAACAATCACTTTTATTGAAATATGAAAGAATGAATATTATTTAAAGATAAATACAAATATTTCTGAATTCATTTATTATTATTTATTCAATTATTTTTAGATATTAGGCAATTATAAGATTAAATATATGTAAAAATTGTATAATTATTAAATGCAAAGTTTGATAGTCTATCTATATTTTTTCCTAGCAAATAATATCTGCAACAAATCAGGCTTCAAAGATAAGTCATATAATCTGCAAGATTGTTTAAGAATTATTGTCGACCACTCAAGGTAAAAATTAGAAAATTATCTAATGAAGCTTCGGCTTCGATTTCACAGATGTCTTCCAGTAATGATAGAGTATAATTAATTAACTCTATTATCTTTTGAAGACTTTAGATATTTAGTAACATTGAAATATTTATGGTTTTGATTTATTTTTAATTATAGAATATTATTAGTTCTATTTCAATTATACTATATACCTTGTAATTAAAAATAAATAAATCAAATATGAGTGTTTTGATGTTACTAAAAATTTAAAACAATATTATTATATATATATTGCATATATATATACTAGTATAATATATGTATATAACTTGATATATAAAATACTATGATATATATATATATAAATACTAGGATAGTATATATTATATTTATAATATACTAATATATATATAATATACTTAACAATCTTAATATAGCAATTTAAATACTAGAAGTGCAATATATCCGTCCCAAACCCCAACCAACCATCCCCAGCGAAAAAAATTACTTACATAGCCGAGTCTCCCCCCCAAGTGGTCAGCCACCGAAGGCCGCCGAAAACCGACGGAGCGCTCCGAGTCCCCCAGGTGAGGTATCCCAGGGTGGAGGGGGGTCACCCCTCCTGCGGCGCTCGAGCAGCTCCGCTGGCTTTCGGCCGGCGGGAGTCGCGGAGGTAAGCGGAATGGACGGGCAGTCAATGGATATATAAGGAATGGTTTCTTTGAAATGAAAGGGGGGTTTCTGCTTTTGAAAATAAAATTTATTTGACATCATTTTTCTCTTTACATACTACTTATTATACAAATTAAATCATATATATTATTTAATACTATTATACAAATTAAATCATATATGTATTAATATATATTATTACATACTATTATACAAATTAAATCATATATTAATAATATATATAAATATATATATATATTATATTTAGAATAATTCATTTTCTGGAAAATGAACACCAGCAAGTAGATTGAGCCCGGATATTGATCTGTAAAGAAAATACCTGGTAATTAATGAAATATTATAATTTATAAAATATATTAATTTAAAATTTTTTTTTTTCAGATGGACAACAAGTGAGTCGACATTGATTAAATCAAACAAGAGAAATATATTTATTATGTAAAAAAAATTATGTACTTTAAATTAAACATACTTGATTTAGATTTTAATAAAAAACAAATAATATAATTTTTGCTGTTTTTATTTGAATATTTATTATATTTATTTAAATATAATAAATCTACCCCACCCCCATTTATTTATCCTTTCCTAATTCCTTTCAATCATTATCTTTACTTTTTTATTTGAATAATCATTTAAAAATAAATATAAAATCATTGAGAATTTTTACTTGATGCAAATAAACAAGTACCAATAAATTTATACAATTTTCTTTATTTGTTAGAAACTATAGTTTCTAGAACCTAACCTTCATCTAATATTTTCACTTTTATAAGTAATTTTAAAAAATGTAGAAATAATTAAAATTCATTAAAATATTTCAAATCAGGATGATTCAAAGAAAAATTCCTGAATACCTATAATTTTTAAAGAGAGAAATCTCTATCAGAATGCAAAACGCATGTTTTAAAACTTATTATTATGGAATAACATTACAAACGTTTGTGAAATGATCATCTTAGTATAACAACAAAACGAATTTATTCCTACATTCAATCGGGTAAATGAACCCATAAGGAATAACAGATAAAATATTATTGATTATTAAAAATAATAATGATGAAAGTTAAACCTTCGAAATTATAATCTCTAACAAATAAATAATATATAACCATCATAAAAAATATTTTTTCTTAGAATCATTTCTAAAAAACAAACTGAAAACATTTATTAAAAGTCCGAACGTTTCGGCAGAAGCTCTTCGTTTATCAATGGACATTTTAGCAAATTTGATAAAATAGTTAATTTAAGAAAGGAATATAAAGCAACTATTTTTTATATTATATTATATTCCTTTCTAAAAGAAGTAAGTATTTTTTCAAATTTGTTGAAATTTCCATTGATAAATGGAGAATTTCTCCCGAAACATTTATACTTCAAATAAAAAAGACGAACCCGAGAGGCAATCGTAAAGTCGAAATGCCTTTCGACATATATTTATATGAATAAAAAAAATATGTTTATATTATGTCCGCCCGGTGGTGTAATGGTCAGAATAACTGACTGGCAACCCGGAGGTCTCTGTTCGATTCCCGCTACACCCAGACATTTTTTCTATATAGGGTCTGGTAATAAAATTAAGTGGGAGATAAATTTAACCTAATTTATCGCGCGGGAGAATTTATCACTGCTCGAAGCCCCCAAAACCTTAGTAAATTGGATATTGGATTGTATCTAAGTTTCTGAGATTGGCTCGTGATCCCGGCTTCTCTTCCTACTACTCTGTTCTTTCCATGATGGAGGGGCCAGCCCATACAGGCCTTTAGGGGATCCACCTTCTGGTGTATCTCCTTCCACATCAATATCATAAAAAAAAAAAGAAGCAGAATACACACTCTTTGATTAATCCCTTATAAATTAAACAAATTAACTATTCTCGAAAAAACATTTATAAATATATTAAAAACTTAGTTGAAAAATTTAATACTTGATCTCCTCACTCATCAAAACAAGTCAGAGCTTGTATTGAACGAAGAGAGAAAATACTTAATATATCCATACCCTTTCCTAAGCGAGATAAGTCAAAATAAAGTGCATTCCAATAATACATAAAGAGAAACAAAGAGGTTGTCCTCTGCTTAATACAAATAAACATAAACACATATATATCAAATATACCATATGTGTAAATAAGTATATATTATTTATTTGTTTGAGACTATAGATTCGAAGGCTTGGCCTTGATGGAGTCTTTTTTTAATTATAAATTTTATTTTTCAAATCTATAATTGGCTTCTCAACAAATATTTTCAATATCCAAGCGATACTGACCAAATGAATAAATATATTTATAATTAAAAAAAAGGCTGCTTGAAGGCTACGCATTCTGTAACTATATATTTTATATTGCATATATATACTATAAAAATATAAAATATATATCTTATATACTGTGATAATATAAAAGACGAACCCGAGAGGTAATCGTAAAGTCGAAATTCCTTTCGAAATATATGGTATGCTGACCCCCGAGAAACAAATTAACACTGCGCACAAATAAAAATATAGTCGATATCTTTCGGTTTTTGAAGGAATAAGTATATGAGATAATAAGTGAATAAATTTGGTTAGGATTAGGGAAAGGACACCTTGATAAAGAATCATGAGCTCAAGTGGCAGGGAGGCCACCCTGAATTAGGACTGTAGTAGATTCACTTGGGACGTCATACAAACCAACAGACACATTCATTGAATAATCAGAAGAAAAAAAAACCGACCAAATTATGAATTTCAGCTCTGAATTGTATTTGAGTTCAAGCCATGGCTCACTCGATTATATACCCCGAGGTCCTAAAAAATTAATTATTTCGCAGGAAAGTATTGAAAATTTGAAAAAAGTAATAGTAATTATTCGAGGTATATATATTTTTAGTACTACAACCTAATCAATATTCACTTGGGGGTGTCATACAAAGCAACAGACAGATTCATTGACTAATCAAAAGAAAAATTAAAAAAAAAACCCACCAAATTAAAAATTTCAACTCAGAATTCTATTTGCGTTCAAGCCATGGCTCAGTCGATTATATACACCGAGGTCTGAAAGGATTATTTTTTCGCTGGAAACTATTGAAAAATTTGAAAAGAGTAATAGTATTTATTCGAAGGATATATTTTTAATACGAGAATCTAATCAAGATTCACTTGGGGTGTCATAGCAAACCAACAGACAGAGTTATTGTATAATCAGAAGAAAAATAAAATAAAAAAAAAACTCAGCAAAATATGAATTTCAGCCTCTATTTGAGTTCAAGCCATGGCTCACTCGATTATATCGCCCGAGGTCCGAAAGGATTAATTATTTTGCGGGAAAGTATTGAAAAATATGAAAAAAGTAATAGTAATTATTCCAAGTATATATATTTTTAATACTAGATCCTAATCAATATTTACTTGGGATGTCATAGAAACAAAAGGACAGATTCATTGACTAATCAAAAGAACAATTAAAAAAAACCCACCAAATTATAAATTTCAACTCGGAATTCGCCCCAAACCCCATCTCTTTTCCCTCTCTAAAAGAAAACAGCCCACAAATTTTAAAAGAGTTAAAATAATTTAAAAATAAATATATTATTAAATAAAATAAAAATATAATTAATTTTAAATTTTTATTTTATAAAAATATAAAAAAAAAATTTATTTAAAATTTTTTAAAAATTCCGTTTAAGAAAATTCCCCCCAAATACTCGGGGAAACTCTAAATAAATCGGAATTCTATTTGAGTTCAAGCCAAGGCTCACTCGATTATATAACCCGAGGTCAGAAAGGATTAATTATTACGCGGGAAAGTATAGAAAAATTTAAAAAAAAGTAATACTAATTATTCCAAGTATAAATATTTTTAATACTAGAACCTAATAAAGGTTCACTTGTGGTGTCAAACACACGAACAGACACATTCAATGACTAATCAAAAGAAAAAATTATAAAAAACCACGAAATGATTAATTTCAACTCGGAATTCTATTTGAGTTCAAGCCATGGCGCACTCCATTATATAGCCCGAGGTCCGAAAGGATTAATTATAGCGCGGGAAAGTATAGAAAAAGTTTAAAAATTTAATAGAAATTATTCCAAGTATATATATTTTTAATACTAGAACCTAATCAAGATTCACGTGTGGTGTCAAACACCAACAGACACATTCATTGACTAATCAAAAGAAAAAATTATAAAAAACCACGAAATGATTAATTTCAGATCGGAGTTCTATTTGAGTTCAAGCCATGGCTCACTCCATTATATAGCCCGAGGTCAGAAAGGATTAATTATTAGGCGGGAAAGTATTGAAAAAAGTAATAGTAATTATTCCAGGTATATATATTTTTAATATTAGAACCTAATCAAGAATGATTTGTGGTGTCAAACACCAACAGACACATTCATTGAATAATCAAAAGAACAATTTAAAAAAAACGCACCAAATTTTAAATTTCAACTCGGAATTCTATTTGAGTTCAAGTCAAGGCTCACTCGATTATATACCCCGAGGTCAGTAAGGATTAATTATTGCGCGGGAAAGTATAGAAAAATTTAAAAAAGTAATAGTAATTATTCCAAGGATATATTTTTAATACTACGACCTAATCAATATTCAATTGGGGGTGTCAAACACTCCAACAGACAAGTTCAGAAAAAAAATCACCAAATTATGAAATTCAGCTCGGAATTCTATATGAGTTTAAGCCATGGCTTACTCCCGAGGTCCGAAAGGATTTATTATTGCGCGGGAAAGTATAGAAAAATTAAAAAAAAGTAATACTAATTATTCCAAGTATATATATTTTTAATACTACGACCTAATCAATATTCAAATGGGGTGTCAAACAGACCAACAGACATATTCATTGTCTAATCAGAAAAAAAAACCAACAAATTATCAATTTCATCTCGGAATTCTATTTGAGTTCAAGCCATGAGTCACTCGATTATATACCCCGAGGTCAGAAAGGATTAATTATTTCGCGGGAAAGTATTGAAAAAGTTTAAAAAAAGTAATAGTAATTATTCCAAGTATATATATTTTTAATACTAGAAGCTAATCATGATTCACTTGTGGTGTCAAACAACCAACAGACACATTCATTGATTAATCAAAACAAAAAAAAAATTATAAAAAACTACGAAATGATTAATTTCAACTCGGGATTCTATTTGAGTTCAAGCCATGGCTCACTCCATTATATAGCCCGAGGTCCGAAAGGATTAATTAATGCGCGGGAAGGTATAAAAAATTTTGAAAAAAGTAATACTAATTATTCGAAGTATATATATTTTTAATACTACGACCTAATCAATATTCAATTGGGGTGTCAGACACACCAACAGACACGTTCATTGTGTAATCAGAAAAAAAAAACTCACCAAATTATGAATTTCAGCTCGGAATTCTATATGAGTTCAAGCCATGGCTTACTCCATTATATACCCCGAGGTCGGAAAGGATTTAATTATTGCGCGGGAAAGTATAGAAAAATTTAAAAAAATGAATACTAATTATTCCAAGTATAAATATTTTTAATACTACGACCTAATCAATATTCAATTGGGGTGTCAAACACACCAACAGAAACATTCATTGTCTAATCAAAAAAAAAAAACCAACCAAATTATAAATTTCAAGTCGGAATTCTATTTGAGTTCAAGCCATGGGTCACTCTATTATATAGCCCGAGGTCAGAAAGGATTAATTATTTCGCGGGAAAGTATTGAAAAAGTTGAAAAAAAGTAATAGTAATTATTCCAAGTATATATTTTTTAATACTAATTATTATAAGGATATATTTTTAATACTACGACCTAATCAATATTCAATTGGGGTGTCAAACACACCAACAGACATATTCATTGACTAATCAGAACAAAAAAACTCACCAAATTATAAATTTCAACTCGGAATTCTATTTGAGATCAAACCATGGGTCACTCGATTATATACCCCGAGGTCAGAAAGGATTAATTATTTCGCGGGAAAGTATTGAAAAATTTGAAAAAAGTAATAGTAATTATTCCAAGTATATATATTTAAAATACTAGAACCTAATCAAGATTCACTTGGGGTGTCAAACACCAACAGACACATTCATTGACTAATCAAAACAAAAAATTATAAAAAACCATAATTGATTAATTTCAAGTCGGAATTCTATTTGAGATCAAGCCATGGCTCACTCCATTATATACCCCGAGGTCCGAAAGGATTAATTATTTCGCGGGAAAGTATTGAAATATTTTAAAAAAGTAATTCTAATTATTCCAAGGAGATATTTTTTAATACTACGACCTAATCAATATTCAATTGGGGTGTCAAACACACCAACAGACACATTCATTTTCTAATCAGAAAAAAAAAATCACCAAATTATGAATTTCAACTCGGAATTCTATTTGAGTTCAAGCCATGGCTCACTCCATTATATACCCCGAGGCCCAAAAGGATTAATTATTTCGCGGGAAAGTATTGAAAAATTTGTCAAAAAAGAAATTTTAATTATTCCAAGTATAGACATTTTAAATACAAGAAGCTAATTAGTATTCTCTAGCGGGGTCAAACAAACCAACAGACACATTCATTGTCTAATCAGACCAAAAAAAACAAAAAATCACCAAATTATTAATTTCAGGTCGAAATTCTATTTGAGATCAAGCCATGGGTCACCCGATTATATACCCCGAGGTCAGAAGGATTAATTATTTGGCGGGAAATTATTGAAAAAGTTGAAACAAATAATAGTAATTATTCCAAGTATATATGTTTTGACGTGACAACGTCTTATAAATTGGTTTGCCGGGTGACACTTCAAGAAACTGCGTTACGCTCCGCTCACGTTATGCGCTCACAATGAGAGCGAGTGAGAGGCACGCGTCCCTTCCACTCGGGCATGGTTAGCCCGCCTAAGAGCGAGAGAGACAGACATAAAAAGTGAAAGGCACGCGTCCCTTCCACTCGAGCACAGTTAGCCCGCCTAAGAGCGAGAGAGACAGAGCGAGAGAGAGAGAGTGAGAGAGATAGGCATACACACCGGTTCATGTCTTGCGCTTCTATTTCGCTTAGGCGCCTGCATACAAGTTTACACGTTGCCAGTTAATTGTAAAACAATTGTGTAGTGATAATGTGAAGGTAGTTTCGTCCATCGCAACAATTCAAACAGCAAAGGTAAATAATTTCAGACTGATAATATAACATGATGAAATAAATGACTAAGACATAAGTGAATAGGTTATGTTGTAGTAATCACAATCACTGCGCAAGGTAGTAAGCGCGCGATTTACAAATTCAAAGATCAAATGTGAATTTGTTTTCTCCTTTTAGAAAATACACTTTGAATTAAAATCGATTGATATTAACAATTAATGTGATTTAAATAAATGTTCTAACTTTTAAGTTTAGTTTTTATATTTATAACAATGTAAAACAAGTTAAATTTATTAATAACTTATAACAACTGATTGATTTAACATAAACCAATTTTGTGAATTCTTGAATTTGTTATTTATATTAATAACTGTTTCAACAAAGTTCAATTTATGCAAAAATTTGAAATAAAAAATGAATTTAACATACACAAATTTTGTGAAATTTCAAATTAATTATTTATATTAGTAACTTTTTAAAACTACTTTTATTTTTTAAAAATTCTTGAAACAAAAAGTTAATTCAACAAAAACAAATTTTGTTAATTTTCCAAATTATTATTAATTCATAACATGAACCAAATCAGGTATTTAACACAAACAAATTTTGTTCATTTTAAATTGACTATTCATATTCATAAGTACAGTGTAAACTCTTTATAACGTAACTCAAGGGACCGATCTTTTTTTATCGTTATAGAGAGTTATTGTTATATGGAGTGAAGAAAGAAAAACAACCAAATTAACTATAATCTTTAATATGTTTTTGATAAAATTAATACATATAGTCAGTTAACTTTGCCTGACGTTTTTTGCTTTGCCAGTACTTCTGATAATAGGTACGATTCGTAGATGTTTAGTTCGAGACCATCATTTTCAAGCAAACCAAGCTCGTGTTCAAGGCAATTAACAATAACAAAAGCGAAACGGCTGTTTACGACCTCAGCAGTTTCGGGACCTCAAAGGTTTAGTCGGCGTCTTTTGTAACTTGATAAGATAACATAAACAATAACACCGATAATGACGGTTTTCTGTGTGTAAAGGTAAAAATAAAATTTTGTTAATATGAAATTCAGTGCGAGATTCTTTGTATAAATTAATGTTTTAAATATAATTCTTTGTATAAATAAATGTTTTAAATTGTTACTATTATTTCATCCTTCTTCCTACTATACGAATGAATATTCACATTAAAATTATTTTACCACTCAAAGTCGTTGTCACGTAAAACTTTCGCCCGTATACCGACTTTACAGGCAACCATTTTTTTAATACTAGAACCTAATCAAGATTCACTTGTGGTGTCAAACACACCAACAGACACATTCATTGATCTAATCAAAAGAAAAATTATAAAAAACCAAGAATTGATTAATTTCAACTCGGAATTCTATCTGAGTTCAAGCCATGGCACACTCCATTATATAGCCCGAGGTCCGAAATGATAAATTATTGCGCGGGAAATTATAGAAAAATTTGAAAAAAAGTAATACTAATTATTCCAAGTATATATATTTTTAATACTACGACCTAATCAATATTCAATTGGGGTGTCAAACACACCAACAGACACATTCATTGTCTAATCAGAAGAAAAAACTCACCAAATTATTAATTTCAGCTCGGAATTCTATTTGAGTTCAAGCGCATGGCTCACTCGATTATATACCCCGAGGTCTGAAAGGATTAATTATTTGGCGGGAAATTATTGAAAAAGTTGAAAAAAGTAATAGTAATTATTCCAAGTATATATATTTTTAATACTAGAACCTAATCAAGATTCACTTGTGTTGTCAAACACCAACAGACACATTCATTGACTAATCAAAAGAAAAATTATAAAAAAACCACGAAATGATTAATTTCAACTCGGAATTCTATTTGAGTTCAAGCCATGGCTCACTCTATTATATAGCCCGAGGTCCGAAAGGATTAATTATTGCGCGGGAAAGTATAGAAAAATTAAAAAAAGTAATACTAATTATTCCAAGTATATATATTTTTAATACTACGACCTAATCAATATTCAATTGGGGTGTCAAACACACCAACAGACACATTCATTGTCTAATCAGAAAAAAAAAACCCACCAAATTATAAATTTCAAGTCGGAATTCTATTTGAGTTCAAGCCATGGGTCACTCGATTATATAGCCCGAGGTCAGAAAGGATTAATTATTTCGCGGGAAATTATTGAAAAATTTGAAAAAAAGTAATAGTAATTATTCCAAGTATATATATTTTTAATACTAGAACCTAATCAAGATTCACTTGTGGTGTCAAACACCAACAGACACATTCAATCACTAATCAAAAGAAAAAATTATAAAAAAACCACCAAATGATTAATTTCAGACTCGGAGTTCTATTTGAGTTCAAGCCATGGCTCACTCCATTATATACCCCGAGGTCAGAAAGGATTAATTATTTCGCGGGAAAGTATTGAAAAAGTTGAAAAAAGTAATAGTAATTATTCCAAGTATATATATTTTTAATACTACGAACCTAATCAAGATTCAATTGGGGTGTCAAACACCCAACAGACACATTCATTGACTAATCAGAAAAAAAAATCATACCAAATTATGAATTTCAACTCGGAATTCTATTTGAGTTCAAGCCATGGCTCACTCCATTATATAGCCCGAGGTCCGAAAGGATTAATTATTTCGCGGGAAAGTATAGAAAAATTTAAAAAAACTAATACTAATTATTCCAAGTATATATATTTTTAATACTACGACCTAATCAATATTCACTTGGGGTGTCAAACACACCAACAGACACATTCATTGACTAATCAGAAAAAAAAACTCACCAAATTATGAATTTCAGCTCGGAATTCTATTTGAGTTCAAGCCATGGCTCACCTCCATTATATAGCCCGAGGTCCGAAAGAATTAATTATTTCGCGGGAAAGTATAGAAAACAGTTAAAAAAAAAACAATACTAATTATTCAAAGTATATATATTTTTAATACTAGAAGCTAATCAAGATTAACTTTAGGTGTCAAACACACCAACAGACACATTCATTGTATAATCAGAAGAAAAAAACAAAACAAAAAAACTTGTAAGACGTTCAAGCTTCCACCAAGCTGCTCCGAATTTATATCCCTGAAACAAGAAATCCTGAAATTATTTTTGGGAAATCTATTTTAAATATTCAATGTAATGTAATTTTACATAATCTCTAACTATAATCATTATTCAAATAAAGTTTAAATAAAAAGTCAATAGATGTCGTAAATAAACAAAGTGACACCATCTTCCACTAATAAAAAGAAATTGTAACAAAAAACTCACCGAAATTATCCCTGTTCAAGCCTGTAAGACGTCCAAACCTCCGACTCAGCTACTCCGAATTTATAGGGTCCCTGAAACCAGAAATGATGAAATTATTTTTCGGTAATCTATTCAAAATATTCAATGTAATGAAATTTTACATAATCATTGGCAATAATTATTCAAATAAAGTTTAACTAAGAATCAATAGGGGTAGCTAAACAAACAAAGCGACACAATCTTCATACTAATAATAAGAAATTGGTAACAAAAGACTCACCGAAATTATCTCTTGTCAAGCCTGTAAGACGTCCAAGCTTCGACTCAGCTGCTCCGAATATTATTATATTATATATATAATTTATTATTATATTCCTGAAACCAGAAATAGTGAACTTATTTTTTGGAAATGTATTTAAAATATTGAATTTAATGTAATTTTAAATAATCAGAGGCTATAATTAGTGAAATAAAATTTAAATAAGAATCAATAGGGGTGGTAAACAAATAAATAGACACATTCTTCCACTAATAAGAAGAAATTGTAACAAAAAACTCACCGAAATTATCTCTTTCAAGCCTGTAAGACGTCCAAGCTTCGACCCAGCTGCTCCGAATTTATATTCCTGAAACGAGAAAGGCTGAAATTATTTTTGGAAAATTATTTATTGAAAATATTGAATTTAATGAAATTTTACATAATCATTGACTATAATTTATTATTCAAATAAAGTTTAAATAAGAATCAATAGGGGTGCTAAACAAACAAAGAGACACAATCTTCAAACTAATAAGAAGAAATTCTAACAAACAATTTACATAAATAATCACTTTCAAGACTGGGAGTTGCCTGGGGTTCGACTTAGGCTGAATTTATATCCCTGAGACCCGAAAGGCTTAACTTATATTTGGTAAAACTATTTAAAATTTTGAATATAATTTTATTATAATTCTTCAGGGAGATATTTTATATTACTAAAATTAATTTAAGAATCGAATAGGGTTCCAAACAAATAAACAGAAAAATAAAAAAAACTCATCAAACTCTTCGTGTCTGTGACATAACTGGGGTTCGAGCTAGGTGTTCTGAATTTATATCCATGGAGCTCGAAAGGAAAAATTTATTTTTGGAAAAACTATTGAAAATGTTGACTCTAATTCATATATCGAGACTACTTTCAAATAGTAATTCTTTCTTTGGATTAGATTGTTTTTTTTTAGTCAATTAAATTTTAATTATGAATCAATAGGAATGGCAAGCAAACAAAAAGAAACATCGTTCCACTTATAAGAAAAACTCTAACAAAAAAAAATCACCAAAAAAATGTCTAACAAGCCAAGCTGCCTGGGTCAGCGCCCAGGTGCTCGAAATTTATATCCATGAGGCTCGAAAGGCAGAAGTTGAATTTGGTAAAACTAGTGAAAACATGGCCTTTAATAATTATTGAAATTTTGATTAATTAGACTTAATTTCTCAGCCCTGAAAAAAATAGTTTAATGAAATTATGAGTAAGCATTTATTGATTTTGCTTAAAATTTATGGAGTATCCTCCAGTTTCGAATTTGAGATCGACCCATGAGCTCTGAATTTACCCGTGAGAAGCGAAAGGCTTAATTTATTCTTGGGAAAACTAAATAAAATTTTAATTTTAATGGACTTTTTAAGTTAGTATAATGAAATAAAAAATCACTTGGGATGATAAATAAACAAAGATACATTCTTCCAGTAATAAGAATAAATTTTATGAAAAAATCACCGATGTGATCAATTTCGAGCCTTTCAGGTGTTAGCGGATCGACCATGGAACTAGAAATTTATACACTTGAGATCCGAAAAGGTGAACTTTTTCTTAGAAAAAATATATAAAATTAGACGATTTTTAAGTTACTATAATGAATTGGGGAGACCAAAGAACACAATACAGATATGTACATTCTTTTACTAAAAAAAAAATTTCACCGATTAATTGATTTTCATGTTTCCCGCTCCTGACTAGGGATCAACCCAGGAGCACTGAATTTACTACCCTTGAGTCGCGAAAGGCTTTAATCTATTTTTTAAAAAACCAGATAAAATTTTGATTTTAATGTAAGGCCAATTACTCAGAGGCAATTCCTAAGTTAGTATAATTAAATTAAAAAATCACTTGGGCTGACAAATGAACAGATACATTCTTCTAATACTGGAGAAAAAATTTAATCACATAAACTCAACAAATTTATCAATTTTGGGCCCTTTAGATTACTGGATTCGAACCAATTTTTCAGGATCCACACCCTTGACCTATATTATTCTTGGGAAAAATATATAAAATTTTGAATGGTTACTTAATTCTATTGGGCAATTATTAAGTTATAAAATTGAATTTAAAAATTCATATTTGGTGCTTAAAATGGATACATTCTGGCAAAAATTAATTAAAAATACGCTATATCCACTACGAGCATCTGAATTCGAGAGATAGGGTCCAATTTATACCTCCATGTCAGCGAATCATCGTTTCGTTTCATTCTGTTTTTTTTTTTAACAATTTTTCTTACTCTAACTTCGGAATTTATCATTATTGAATATATTTTTAAAGTTTAGAAAGTCACAACTCCCTCCCCGAAATGGAGGTTTAAATAAGAAAAATTATTTTGTAAAGTAACTGATAACAGGTTTGGCCCTAAAAACAAGTTCGTTGAGATAAGTAAATTATTACGATTTTTTTTAATGTCGGGATTTTTAAGCCGGCGGGGGTTTTGGGCTATCGGGATATTTTTGAAGGGATTTTGTGGTACCTACTTCATTATTTTTGACGTGTAATAAACACGGATGTTCTAGCATTCGCAATATTATATTAGTAAACATGATAGTAATTTAATAACCGATCAATGCGCTGGTACAAACTGATAGAGCTTTAATCTACTAGCCAATCTTTGGACATTGATAATGATAACATTGTTTTTTAATTGATAATGTAGAGGGTGTGGGCCATTCGGGAGAATAATAATTAAGAGCTGCCCTCACTGCATATCAATTCTAAATGAATATATATTGCCTATTCGCCAAGCAGTTAATTCGATGTGTTATTCTTAATTAAGAACATAACAATGGCTATTTGATAGCCATAACAGCCGGAGATAATTCACTTTTGCTGAATGGTTAATCAGCTTAGCTGAGAAAAAGATCGCCTAAAAGCGACTCTAATCGAATCAGACCAATCACAAAAGGAATTTATTGTGTTTAATTATTCGCCATAGAATAGTACTTTAATACATTCACAATAATAATAATTGATCACAAATTACGAATCATATATTTTCTGGATTTGAAATTTTGAGTTTTATAAATTCACAAATAATCAATGATAATGATTTTTTTAATCACAGGTAAGCATTTTATGTTCAGTTAAAAAGAATAAAATAAAAACATATACCATATCAAAATAAAAACAGTTTATCTTCAAAATTTTAGTTCTTACCTAGATTCCTAAGATTTGATTCATCTTTTTTAATTCTAGAGATTTAGTTGACTTCCACCAATTTCGGGGCTTTCTGTGTTAAATAAGGGCTCAGGTCTCAGGTAAATTTCATTTTTCATTGTTTTCTAAACTTGGATAGCTAAATAATTTTAATTTTTTGAACCCTTTTTCCCAATTCCGATTTCCCATGAAATATTCCTATACCTTCTAGTATTCAGCCTCAAAGGTCTCAAAGATTTAATGATTTTAGTTTTTTCCAACTCCTTCTCTAATTTTTGTAAAATACAAATAAATAAATTAAATTAAAAAGAATTTACTTTATTTAGAGTCGGAATCTAAGATTTTAGTAGAAACTATTTTTACATTGCATATCAGAGGGATTCGTCCCCCTCAGTAATGAACCCAAGCACTAACTTTGCACAACAAATGACATCAAGCAAGATAGCGCTTGGGTTCTATTCCTGAGGGGACGAAGCCCTCTGATATGCAATGTAAAAATAGTTTCTACTAAAATCTTAGATTCGACCCTAAATAAAGTAAATTCTTTTTAATATAATTGTGGTTAATTTACCTGGGTTGTATTTTTGAAAAATTCCATCTTTTTTAAAAAGATACTCAAAAAAAGATGCTTAAATCTTTACATTAATTATTTAAATAAATTAACTTTTACTATTTCATTTAATTACTTTATCAAACTTTGAACTATTATTAAAATAATTCATTATAATGGAAAGTCATAACGAGTGCACTAAACATGGAAGAATATTTTTTATAGCATTCTAATGTATAATTTATTCGTCTACTAATTGAGTTTTTACTTTTTATTCAATCTCACAAAAATTATGAAATGAATTGGACTAAACTTTTTAATTAAGATTAAAAATTAACAACCAATAAAATATGGCTTTATTTAATAAAAAAGATAAAATGATTTTTCTGAGATAATTTGGTAATTAATATAATTTTTAAGGGCAAAAAAATGTTTGCTAATCCGTTGTCTTTGCATAACCGGTGTTTTTGTCTTCCCCTTGCTTCTCCTTCTTTTCGAAGAGGGTCGTAAATTGCAGAAGGAATGGCTTAAAGATGGTAAGTAGCAGAAACGGAAGGCCAATGGCCCTTCTGAGGATCCAACAGTTTCCAACTTAATTAGATTGAACTTCTGTTATTGACTTGTTGAGCGACACTCTATCATAAGAACTTCACACGGTATTGGCACAAGACTCGTATTTCTGTACTTACGAATATATAATAGTGCTTTCTTTATAGATTAACCTCAGTTACTTTTTAGAAATCCCTCCTCAAAAACGGCTGAAACTATTTTGATTAAAAAAAATTCGATCGAAACCATGGCATTTCTGTCTACAAAAAAGTTCTAATAGTGAACATCAAAAAATTATATTTTTTGAGATAATAACTGTTTTATCAAAATGTCTGTTAGTGCTGTTAATACGTGCGTTACCAAATTTTTGTGAACGAACTAGATTCAAAAACTAATGTGAATATCAAAACCAAATTTTACACGTGGTTTTGGTTCATTGATTTTTCGTTTATTGGGCCACGCATGTGGGGGCCTCCACTTACAAGAAATATTTACATAGTCGGGTGAATTTAATTATAGGAGTATTTACACAATTATAGGAACATTTACATAATATATTTACAATTTTTTTTCTTTATACAATTTCTATCCAAGAGCTAATTATATTTTCTGTTGAAGTATACCCCAAAATTCACCCAAGAACCCCCAACGCCCTGGAGGGGGCTAAAATTAAAAATCTAGGCCATTTTAGCAAACTCAACCAAATTTTGTATACATAATCAGTGGGCCCACAGAAGTCTAAAAATGCAAAAACTAACAGCCCAAAATGGGGTGGTGGGGGTGGTGTAGGTCAAAAATGAAAATAAAGGCCCTTATACCAAACTCAACCAAATTGTATGGTAAAGTCATGATGGCCACATCAGAACGTGTCAATTTATTTATTAAGGGAGAATGGTGTAGGTTCTTGGTGAAACAAATTTTATTAAAGTAATGAAAATTTTTTTTTTTTAAATTTAAAAATATAAATATTCTAAAGTAGGATTAAACATAAAAATAAAAGACCAAACTGAGTTTTTTCTCTTCGATACTACTGAAGATGTTGGGCTCATATCCCGAAATATTTAGTCAAGGAGTCTTTTATTTTTGTGGTAGCTAGAATGTTTATATTTTTTAAATTTTTATTACTTTTAGGTTAATTTTTACTTTTTCCAACCTTGGTAGAAAAGTTAGAGAAAAATTAAAAACTTTTTCAAGACTAGGTATTAAGCTCGTCGCAAATTTGAGAAATTTGGCAATTTTTTGGTCATTTGAACTAGGGGAAAGATGAAAACTCGCACAAATTTTAACTTATTAAGTTTCAAGTTCTGCAAGAGATTCCAATTCAATTTCATTTAGAAGGAGATAATAAGGGGAATGTTGCCGGAATTATAAATTTTATTTATAACGTGTAATAGAATTTATAATTCCCAGCAATTTTATTTTATAACGTTATAAATAGAATTTATAATTCCAGCAGAAGACACTCTTTTTATTGTCTCCTTCAATATATAAAAATTCTGCTACTCTTATGGCAAAATCCTCATAATTCAATTTATTTCATTAATTATATTTTTTATCTGGATATAGGTACTGAATATGGGTATATAGGGTAGAAATCCTAAATTCTGATGATTTTTTCTCTTTTCTTTTTTTGATGTCTTCTGTGGGAGTTTTATTCCATATCCTCGATCGTCTCAAAAAAGATAAGCTTAATATTTAAAAAAGGCCTAATATTTGTAGAAAAAATAAAAAAATAATCGATTGTAATTAAAATAAAATCTCATTGATTAAAAAGTTAAAGACGAAAAAGTGAAAAACTGTATTAAAAGATATAGTTCCTTATTTTTTTTCTATATAAATAACTTTAGCAATTATTATAGTTAAGAATCTTATATGTTGGGGGGAAGTTTTTGTTTTATCCAATGCCATTCTGTAATCGGCCTCGCGTCAAGCGCGACTTCAAAGGGTCCTCAGGTAAAGACTATGGAACCCATGGTCTCAAACAAAGTCACAAATTGTAGTATTCATTTAGGTTGAATTTTAGCACGTGACGGTTTTGCCAAAAATTACATGAGGTCTCGTCCAGAGGGCAAAAAGTGAGATTTTTTGTTGTTGTTTCTGTAAATTAATTAGTTTGGAAAAGAACTACGGAACCTTCTCATACAGTCAGGGCCAGATTAAGCCATATAGAGGCCCTTCTAGGGAAATGCAAGTCTTGGTGTCCCTTTTTTTTTTGTAGTTAGATCTCTAGGTAGGTATAAAGCATTTAAACCTTATAACAACACTCAAATTTAAATATCTTTCGGTACTAATGAATGTACCTATGTCATTTATTAAAAACAAAATTTTTTTAAAAATAAACAAAACCTTTGTAAAACGAAAACTAGAGCATTAAATTAAAACTATTATTTGTTTTTCATGGTTTGGGACGATAAGCGGCGCGGGGCCCAAGGCAAGCACAATATTATGTAGAAGGATAACTGGCCTTGCATAAATACATCCAATTTAGAATTTCAGTAAAATATCACTGGAGAGAAATTTAATAAAAATAGAATATTCTGATGATCTTACAGCAGACATCGGTAGTTCCATTTAATCTTTTTCGTCCAGGCGGACACTTGACAAGTTATAATATTAACCAAGACGACGTCGACGCCATCTTTTAATTATTATAGCACTTGTTCCCGCTAAACGTTATTATCATTCACTTTCTCCCCTTTCATATTCTTTTTCTCTTCATAAAATATCATATACTTTTTTTTTGCAAACATCCATACATTAAAATCCAGATAATTTTTTCTCAGTGTCTGCCAACGAATCGTTAGGCACGTTTTAAGACATTTTGAACGAATGATACCATGTTATCTTATCTTCGCTTCTGTCCCCGCCGCTAAGGGGCGCTGGGGCCAAGCCCTCCAACTCTTCTGCTTCTCCATCCAAACCGAGAATGGTACAAATGTCCAATTATCTTTGCTCGTTTCAAATATAACCAACACAGATCCATCTATGCGTTGTCTGATACTTAGAGCTCTTCCATTTAATTCGTTTTGAACAAGCATCAGGTTTTTATATATATATTAAAAATACGAGTGGGTAGATTATGATATATATATATATATATTTTGCTTTCCTACTTGTACTCCAATTCCAGTGAATGAAATGGGCTTTTTAGATTGGACTAAAATACATATTTCTTTACCAACTAAAATCTTATCAAACAAATGTAATAGAAAAATATCAGTTTTAGCTGCCACATAAACAACAATCTCATTATTTTTTTTAATATATTTTAATATATTTTTTAATATATTATTTTATATATTATAGCCCCAATCAAACGTTTTGACATAGGATTAGGTACGTATAATTCCTAGTTTGCATATAAGGGATAATTAGAGTTCTAAACCGCATCAAATAGTCAAGATTTCTTTGATCTTTGATGAAATGAAACATATGTTATACTCATGTATCATTTAATAGCGGAGATAGTCCGATTACCGACACGCAAACTCTTGTTTTTATATGGTTTAGAAGAGGCAGGAGCTCGGAATTTATTATCCACTATATTTACCCCTAGTTATCATCAGTCAAGTAATTTGAAAGGTAAATCAACCTAGGATTAAAAGACGTGGAGCCATCTGCAGAAGGAGTTTTTGTAACGGCATTGAAAATCTCTGTACCTACTTCTTTGATTACATATTATCTATAAAATAATATTTTTGTAAGGAGATTTTAAACTATAGATTAAACTTATATTAATTGTTGATACACTTTGATGGCTGTATGTGTGTATAATTAAGTAATGGAGAGGGATTCAGCCAATGGGTAGCCTCTGCTGAATAAAAAACTCCCAATTATAGAAAACGCTTCGGCTTTAATTAAATAATGCCATCATCAGTTCCTAAGAGTGATTAATTTTATGTAGCATGATGACACTTCAATGTTATTTTGATACAATGATGGCTTATTGTTATTTAAGTAATGAGGCCGAAACGTTTTCTATAATTGGGAGTTTTTTATTCAGCAGAGGCTACCCATTGGCTGAATCCCTCTCCATTACTTAATTATATACATATACAGCCATCAAATTGTATCAACTTTATAACCATTGAGGAATATCATCATGCTCGGACACCTTATACACAAATATGGCGCTCAACCTCAAAGACCAATTAATCAACTCTTAGGAACTGATGATGGCATTATATTTAAATTAAAGCCGAAACGTTTTCCATAATTGGGAGTTTTTTATTCAGCAGA
>JAKCPI010023785.1:0-14740 GCA_023213315.1 Euborellia annulipes | reverse complement strand
ATTTAATAAAACAAACCAAGGAAATATTTTGGCTTAAGAGTGTATCGTTATCATCTAGTGATATCTACGCATCGAATTTTGCTGTTTGGAACTTTTAATACACACAGTAAGTAAATACAAATTAAAGGATACTTTTTACTTTCTCTTACCTCTATAGAACACAACTTTCGATTACCGAAGGTAAGAGAAAGTTGTGTGCTGTGCGCCAGTCACACCAGATTTTTTAAACTTAACCTAGTGTGTTTACTTTTAACTATTGTTAAAATTATTTTAATTTAAAAATGCTTAAGCTAGTATAAAATTCCATATATTTCAGTTCCAAGTATTACAAATAAATTTTGTAATCTCATTTGTTGGTCGTAGTTGATTATTTTTTAATCAAATATAGCAAGTGGTTAATGTGAATTTTATAGAACGATCTTATTGATGTTCTGTAACTTTGTGACCTGACAGAAGTGCCACTTATGAATGAATGGATGAATGACTAAGCTTATCTGAGTATTCAATCTATATTTACGTCTGATTACTCCCTCCCCGACGTTCATTTCTCTCTCTCTTTCCTGTATAGATATTTTTATAAGAGAAGGCGCATATGAATAAGTATGAAAAGATGAGACAGCATTTCTCTAATATCATTAGATGATCTAGGGTCTAGTCAAAGATATACCTATCTGAAACTTTGATCAATAAAATTTTCAAATTTCATCTAACTTTAATCACCTAATATATTATCAATATTTTTTGTTAGGAAATTTAAGTAAATATTTTGAGATTTGAACAGGAAAAGCAGAAAACTTTCTTATTCGCTTGGTCAAATAAAAAAGCTCAAATTAAATAAATAAATTTTAAAAAATCTGGTGTGATGATCGCATAGCAAACAACTTTCTCTTACCTTCGATAATTGAAAGTTATGTTCTGTCCATGTCATACCAGATTTTTTGAGTCGACATATATTTCTTTTCCGACAGTACAGTAGATCTAAATATTTGAATTCAAGATATAAAATTATAAAAACTAGAAAAATATTTAACTTATATTTTATTAACCAAGGGAAAAAAATTTTTTTTTTAGATTAATCACATTAAATAAAAGATATTAAAAAAAAATTCGGTGAATACCTTAGAGATAATCAAATTAGTAATCATTGTGTTAAAGAATAATTAATTTTTTGCCTTTAATTAATTTGCTGGAACCTTTCACTAAAATGCTTGTTTCCCTATGGGCAGAACTAATGCCATCTCTTGCCTCCTAGAGTAACCAGCTCCTGAATCGGCTAATAACGGTTTTCCTTATATATTTTGCTACAAAATCTGTCTCTCAGTCCGAACAGATTGAGGCTTCTGGCAATTCTAATTCGCAGAAATTCATTGAATGGGATGAAAATGAGATTCATAGAAATTTGATAAAATTAAATATCTATAAAAAAGTTTCTGATATATAAAAAGATAACGTAAAATGATTTAATGGTTATTATTTGAAATCGGGCTATTTTTTTTTTCTTTTTTTGAAAAAAAAAGAAAATTATCCTTAAAATATTATTTGTAAATATAATTGACTAGTTGTTTATTCTTCTGTCAAATAGCCACCCCATTTTGAATTGTTACGAGAGATGAAATTATCAATAAATCAAATTTAAAACCAGGGCAGCCAACGCTGTTTTGGTTGGCATCATTTTATAGAAAATAATTACAGAGGATCATCATGCTTTATCACAAGTCTTTTATTGTATAAACAATTAATGATATATTTTATTGCCTCTCTAATAGAATAGAGGTGGTTTGAGAGGGATGATGGTGGTGGAAATGCACGATGACACGCGATTATATCGCACTGATGCTTAAATTTACCAACGGCAAAAGCCAGATGGGGTGGCACATAAAAAACAAAACACAATTAAAATTTATAAAAGTATTATAGAATTTTACAGAGAGAGAGAGAGCTCTATAAAAAATCTCAGTTTTTAATGTTAACGGGATTTAGGAATGTATAAATGAAAAAATATAATGTAGGCCTATTTTGCTTTTTTTCTGGGCGGGAGAAAATATTTCTATGTCGCTAAATCAAGTGGAGTGTTATTATTAATATTATTGAAACCCGATTAAAAATGATCGAGGATTACCCACGCCCGCAGCAGGTCTGCATAGTGAACCTTGAGGGACACAGGGATATACACGAACACACCAGGAACACACATTTTTCTTCTAGTCACTTTCGATCTACTATGTGTTCCTGTTGCGGGCGAGTGTATCCCTGTGTGTCCCTGGTGTGGGCGTGTATACCCCTATGGGTCCCTAATGGTTCACTATTCAGACTTGCCCGAGTAAAAATGACTTGACGATAACCGTTATTGAATATATACGTATGTATCTGTGGTCCAGGCATTCTTATTTAAGCCATTTGGTATCCAAATGGCTTAAATAAAATCATCGGACTACCTGGGGTCCGAATCCGCGACACTTGGAATACAAGGCAGGCACGCTACCAACTACACCAAGCCTGAGGGCTATTTAACTAGATTAATTTTTAAATAAATAATACAAGGGTTCGACTCATGCGACAAAAATTTATTTCAATTTGATTGGCTATCAATTCAATTGTAATAAATAAAAACGGGGCCTAGCCTTAATGGCCTTCAAAAAATTTAGCTCCAAAGTATTTTAAATAAAGTGTGAGTTGCAAGAGAATTTTTAAGTAATTGAAATCGGAAGTACACTTCTTATTTGGTTTATGTTTGACTTAGTTCGATGCCGAAAAAGACCTTAAATGAAATTTAAAAACAAAAGTAAATAATAAATTTACAGGTTTACAAATTTCAAATATAAACAAACCAGGGTTGTATTGGTATAAATATACACTACATATTCTACATTCTTTCAAATTTATTCATTAGATGGGAGGAGTAGCAATACCTGGCAATGTACCTTGGCTTCCCTCCCCCAGTTTCGGCGCCTATTATAACAAGGTTTAGGCGTCTCCCCTGGCAATACTCCACGCCTCCTAGGTTGGAAACTGCTGCTCTAAGGGGTCACTCTCTAACACAAATTATCTTTGAAAAGAAAAACCTTTTAATAAATATAATACGTCTATATAAAGCTACTATATGAATATTATAAATTCATTCAATAATGATATAGAGAACAAAAAATTTAGCTCCAAAGTATTTTAAATAGTGTGAGTTGCAAGAGAAGTAATTTAAATTGGAAGAACACTTCTTATTTGGTTTATGTTTGACTTTGTGCAAGCACTCATAAAAATTATGGTTTTTGGTTCTGTTGATGATCATTTAGTATGACCGAAACTAGTTTTTGAGTAGCATATTCAGTCATCATTAATAAAAACATGAAATATTTTTTTTTTTTTTGAAATTTGCATGAAGAACCTGCTAACCAAATAAGAAGCAAACTTCTGAATTAAATTACTACAAAGTAGGCCTATATATTACGACTTGCCGAGGATGATTACTGCCATAGTCGAAAAGTCAGCGTGAAACTAAAACTCAAAAAAGAAAAAAAAACCTATATGTTCTTTCTTATTACTTTCACCAATAAACCAATTACCTTCATCAATAAAATATAATAAAATTCTATTTCTCTGATTAGGATTGAATCATTTATATGACGCCTTTCATGATAGGCAACTATCAAGCCCTCGAATAATTATTTTTAAAGATACAATATATTCTGTGTCATATTTAAGCTTTCTACCATAGGCTCTTGTTGAAACATTATCTTAGTGAACGGGATAGAATCTCTCAAATTTGATTGATACTACAAATCTCAACAAATTTGAGAGATACTATCCCGTTCAATATTCTGTATGATTTTATTTAAATTTTATATACATTATACATGTACAGTTATTTCAATTTTTGCTTGGGGGGAGGGGCAAAATTTTTTTTATATTCTGTGCTACTTAATTTACATATAAACATACTGTATATTAGGCCTACATATTACTTATAAACATATATATACCTCTATATTTTTATCTTTACTATTTTCTATACTTATTTATAAAGAGAGAGTGTGAATTTGTTTGTACGTAGGGGCTAAGATCAGAATTTACTATTTTTTTTTAAACTTCGGGGCTGCAAATGTTCCCCCTCCTGGCCCCCTCAAATAACGTCCCTGTACATGTATAATATTTTATTTATCTAGTTTTTGAGTAGCTCACTTAAAAGAATAAAATTATATTATAAAACTTTTGCAGCTATATACCATCAAAAAACAATTTTAATTGATAATTATTTTTTAAAATTACTTCTTTAGCAAATTCATTAATAATTTTTTTTTTTTCAGTAAAACTTTTCATAAATTCTAAAGTCATTTTAAACATCATTTCCAGGCGTGAAAGGATTTAAATCAAAAAACAACATTATAATAATTATTTTATACCAGTTTTTGCGTCTTATATCATGATATTTAAGCTGGCAAGCAAAGTTTGAGTACTTAAAACAAAAAGATTAACGAGAAAGAGAAAGAGAGAAGGGGAGGGGGGGGGCTAGGGAGCGAGCAAGGGGGATGAGTGTGGGTGGAGAGCGCCCAATGGAACATAAGAACCGAGCGAAATCAACCATATTTAAATTGTTGCAAATTCTTAGTTAACGACAAACAAAAACTCCGGAGCCTGTTCCGGCAACTTTATATTTCATCGACCAGTTAACCAAAAGTTATAGAAGCCATTTTGAAATTTAATTACAAAAACGCTGGGACAGCAGCGACCTCATAACTTACTGTATAAATGGAGGGAGTGTAAAATCCCACTAAAATGTTAAATACACTCTAAAGGAAGCGCATCAAACAGCCAAGATAATTTTGGCTAATGAATCCGGCTGGTTGCTTTTTGTTTCTAACAATCATATAGCCCCAAATATTTTCTAAAAGCTGCGGAAATAATTGTTTTCTTTAGAAAAAATAAATCTTTTCTTTTAATTAAGAAAAAGAATTTCATATCCATTATTAAAATTAAACATTATCTAATTTCTGTTTTTCATTAAAATTTTTAATAAAAACTAGCTAGCAAATTAAATAGAACAAATCGTTTAAGAATGTTCTTCAACTCTTCTAATCGCCCTCGGGCTTGGCGTAGTTGGTAGCGTGCCTGCGTTGTATACCAAGGGCGAGGGTTCGGATCCCAGGCAGTCCGATGATTTTATTTAAGCCATTCGGATACCAAATATTCGGCTCAAATAAGAATGCCTGGACCACAATATATTCCAGTATATATTCATAATAACGGTTATCGTTTAAAGCCTTATATGGCCTAAGTTATTAGTGATGCCATCACCTGAGGAATAAAATAGAAATCCACCTCAATAGAACTCATGGTAGTTTATCTCCGGATAACTACATCGTGTCAATTTCGGTCTCTAATGATTGAAGTGATTAATTTAAACTGAGGTTATGTCGATATAAGATTAATGTGTCTGTAGATATAGTTTTTTTTTTTTTTTTTTTCATTTATTGGTTTTCGGTCCGCAGTCATACCACATTTACATTCTGTATACATCCATAAAATACACAAATACAAAATACAATAAATACAAAATAACACAATACCAAATACAATAAATACAGAATATACAATACAAAATACACACAATACAAAATATACAATACAAATTACATCTTATAAACAAAATAGCCAGAAAGGAAAATGCTCTAAAGAAACACTCTCAAAAATGAAAAATTCAAAAGTAAACTAATATCAAACAACATGATAAAATCCAGAGTTATATGGCTATTTTCGCGTTATGGAGGAATGTAGAGATGGCTTCTATTGTTTCATCTGTAAGGTTCTTCAGAATTTGTGTCCACTTGGTGGGATCTCGGAATCTAGGCTGAATGTCTTCCAGTTGCTGTCTTTGGTTTCTGAACATGGGACAGTAGAATATAAAATGTTCTGGGGTGGCTAAGGAATCGGGAGAGCATTAGCAGAAAGGAGAGGCTACTATGTAGATATAGCTGGTACAGGACAAAGGAGTTGGTGAGCCTCTATATTAAATAAAAACTCTCAAGTGTTGAGACGTTTGGGCTTTATTCTACTAATGCCCTCATCAGTCAATTAGAGCAGGAAAGTCATACATTAATTAATATTTAGGTTGTTAATCACAAATACAAATAAAATATTTTATATAAGATATACGAAAAATTCTTACAGTATTAAGTTATATTCAAATGTATATAACAAATATTTGAATATAACAACTCTATACATTAATGCTGTAAGAATTTTTTGTATTTCTTATATAAAATATTTTATTTGTATTTGTGATTAACAACTTAAATATTGGTTCGTCGGGCTTATAGCTGGAAAAGAAAAATCAGAAGCTAATTGTATTTCATTATTTTTATTCCCATCACTTTGACGTTTCGATCCCGGCTGAGATCATCCTCAATGTATGACCTTACAGCTCTAATTGACTAATGATGGCATTAGAACAAAGCCGAAACGTCTCAACACTTGAGAGTTTTTATTTAATATAGATGCTCACATATTGGTAGCCAACTCCTTTGGCCTGTATCAATTAATCTGAGGTTGTATTTATATGTGGGGTTTCATACAACCTCAGCTTAAAATGTTTCACATAAAACCCACATCGCAATCTTTAAATTTAATGATTGATTTAATTGATTGGTTTTAAAAGTTGTTTAATATTTGCATTTCATAGTGACCTAATTGCAAAAAATCAATATAATAAAACTATTTTTTAATTAAAAGGGATTTTACTCATAAAAAATTCTAGGTGGTTTAAATATTTAATTTCTAAATTATTAGAATGAATTAAAATAATAATAATAAAACTAATTTATTTTAATTATTTATTAATTATACAATAAATCATTAGACTATTTTTTATTTATAAAGAAAATATTCAAACATTTTATGAACTTTTCAAACAAAGTCTTAGAGCCATCAATATATAATAATAATACGACGATTCCAAGGACAGAATCTCACGCGATCCATTGCTGATAGCTGATAAATGGCCGAATAGACAAGCAAGTCGTATGTTTCGGGAATCGATGGCTCCCTTGAAAGGGCGAAGCCCTTTAGGCCTTTTCTTTGACGGAATGCATTTATCAGCTGAGAAATAGTAAACACCTCCCAGGCTCTTTTATGCTTCCTTTCCGGAAAAAATCATTTTCAAGATATAGAATAAACGATTTTTTTTTTCAAAGAAGCTTTGTATTAATAGATTCGTTTAAAAAAAAGGAAAATATTTTTGTTCTCGTAAACTGGTGCTTTTTTTAGAGAGCTTTTGTAAAAAAACAAATTTGATCTTGTGATCCATAAATTTGTTTTTGTTCTATGCAGCAATAATGACGAATCTACTCGATCGAATATTAATAGGGCCCAATAAAGCTTCTTTCTAATTTATCTATGGCCACCCATGTTAAAATTTTCACTTCAATCAAGCTTTACGCTTGTTTTATCTGACCTATTGCTATATGTTAAATCACTTATTATAGTCTAATAATTCTGTTACACTTTTATCTGACATTAGGAGAGGATCAACTCCTTTAATTTTTAGTGAATTTCTTTATCTTTATATTCATAAATCTACATATCATAAAATTTTATGTGGGAAGAAGAGAAACATCTCCAACTACCAAAATATTAGTTTTTTTTTTTTTTTTTGAATGGGTGCATAAGGTCCGAAGGTCTATAATGACCAGTGGTCACATGCAGCCAAAAAGAAAATAAAAACAAAAGGAGAAGCATAAAAGGGGAGCTCAACTGCGGGAACTGAGAAGATGTCTGTTGAGATTAGACTTGAAAGTCTGAAGATTGTAGGTTTTGGTGAAGAGAGACGCAGAGAGCTTGTTCCAATCACGGGGGAGGTCATGGGGACAAAGGAAGAATGGAATTGACTAGTTCTGTTAGTCGTGATCTGAACAGCATAGGGATGTTGGGACTATGCCTCTCTTGTGTTCCGTTTATATGTTACATTGGGTGGGATAATTGATTTTAATTCGGCAGAGCATTGATCATGGTAATAATAGTTACAAGATATGGATTTTATAGCTGGATAATCGTTAATGTGTAAATAAAAGAATGGCAGCTAGATATTATTTCATTTATTAGGCCCTCTATGCTGACGTTTCGGTCTTAGTTAAGACCATTCTCAGAGCTTGCGGGGTGTCAATATAGACACACAATGAAAAAATATGTAGTGAACAGAAAAAATTCTGTTATAGATAATTAATGTTAATATATTTAATGATTGCATAATTAATTACACAGGCAGTGGTCTGTACTCAACTAATTGGCTTGCTTTTATATTATTGTATTATTTTAATTATTATTCAATCATTAAACATACTAATAAGCTTATTATTAATTATCTATAACCGAATTTTTTATGTTCACAACATAAATGATTGAATATTTGATTGTACGCCTATATTGACAGCCCGCAAGTCTTAATTAAGACCGAAACGTCAGCATAGAGGGCCTAATAAATTAAATAATATCTAGCTTGCATTATTTTCTTTACACATTTTTTTTTTTTTAATTTATTTATTCTTGTTTTGGCTTTCCCGCCATAACAATTCCGCATATAAATACAAAAAACATTATCTCAAAAACATGCATATAAAAAACATAATAGCAATAACATAATAACAAAAAACATTTTCTTTACACATAAAATACTAGTACACATAAAATACTAGTTAGTTTTATTTTACATGGCCTACAGCTTTATATATAATTTAATTCAAGGTCTTTTTCGGCATCTAAGGCCATTTATTTCAATTGATTAGTATCCCCAGGCGAGAAAATCATTTCAATTGAATTAGATACCAATCAATTGAAATAAATAAACGAGGTCTAAATGGCCTTTAATGCCTAAATAGACCTTAAACAAATTAAAAAATAAAAAAGATAATAATTCTTATCGCAGTTTTTAATTATAGACCACATTTTTGAATTATTTATTAAAAATATAAATACTGTACAACGTTTCAACTGCTTATTCTGCGCAGTCTTTTTCAAGTACTGTGCTGTAAGTTGCTCCGATTCAAGTGTACTTCGAATTCGATACTTTATTATTCTAATTGACCAAAGAATTTGATTCTTTTCCACACTACGTTTTTATAGTTTAAATTAAATAATTTCATGTTTATTTTATCAAAATTAAAATTCTTATAGCTTTTTTTTTTTTGAGAAATGAGGACTCGTAGTGTGAGCTTGGGTGTGAGTCGGCTATTCTTTTTTTTCGATGTATTGTACTGTATGCTCTAGTATGTTTGCCGGTGTTTGTGTGCATGTCTGCTCAGGCTTAATGGAGTCGGTCGTAAAGCTCTCCTTGACGTGATTTGTTTTCCTTTGCTATCTTCACTACTTCACCTTTCTTGTTGCTTTCTTCTGGTGGCAATCTATTCACCTGAGACAGATAGTCTCTTAGGTATAACAAATTCAGTTATAGTTAATCTTATCTATTGACAACTTTTATTATTACGGATCAAATGTAATAGTGAATTATATATAAGCCTATGCCTATTTCAAAAGTAAATTTCAGTATGGAAAATATTTATTTTTAATGATATCTATTGTTTCTTTTTGTTGGAAAATATATATACCTGGTATATAATATATATTATATAATAATATATTATATTCTATAAAAATTAAACGCCACGAAACTAATAAGAGTTACTTAATGTTATAGAATATAGAACGTAGGCCTACTTTAGTTATTTATTTATTCTAGATAGAAACCCTTGAAGAGAAAAAATGGCCTTTTAATTTTATTTTATAATTTTTCTATTCATTTCTCATAAATTTATATTTAAAATTAAGAGAAAATCTAATGAAATTCATAAATCATTTGTATTAAAAGAAAATACGGTACTTTTCCATTTGTTTATTTGGATCACTAAATAACAGAAATTTTATTTTATAATAAATGAATAGGCCTATATATTTTTATTTATTAGACCGAGAGCAGAGGCTATCCCCATAATATATAATTTTCATTTTACAAATAAATAAAGCAAATAAAATATTTGTAAAATTATAATTTTTATTATAAATTAGTTTTGTTCTTACATTGAGGATGAAATTAATTTAGAAAACAATTTAAAAAAATTAATAATAATGGAATTTAGGCTTTCACAGTTGTTATCATTAATAAAAGAGTTTGATTTTCGGTTTAACTGTTGTTTATTTGTAAAAAATTACATCGTTTCGGCCACAGAATGCGTGGTGGAAATGTAGTAATTTTAAAAATAAACCACAGTTAAACCGAAAATCAAATTCTTTTATTAATGATAACAACTGTGAAAGCCTAAACTCCATTATAATTAATTTTTTTTTTTTTTTTTTTTGTTCTATGAATTTTTTTACAAGACTCATACCCCCAGAAGCATATTTTACTAGGCCAAAATTTAAGATGGAAGTCCGTTTATGTTAGATTTATATATTTCAATTTGGATAAATTAATAAAAGTAAAAAAATATTTTTGTAATTTTATTTTCAAAACCAATCATTTGCTCATCAAATATTGATTGTAAAATGCAAATTACATTTTTGTTTTTATTAAAATTTCCCTAAATAAAATCTACTTCCGACTGATAATTAAACATTCAATTGTATAAAAATATTATTTTTTGATATAGATCTATATATCTATATACTGTATATATATATATATATATATATATATTTGGGTAAATAGGCCTATATATGCATGCATATTATAATTTAATTTGGTATAACGGATAACAAGGTTATCTTGATATAAAAATTACATCTCGTCCCTCCAACACTAGCCAAAAAAAATTGGACATCATATTTTATTTCATTTGAACAAAATTAAAAGTTTCGCTTGAATGAGGATGTAATTATAAATATTTATCTGAAGCATGAATGGTGAAATTGTCATCGGATTTAAATAATTATTTTAGCCACCTAAAAGATTATATTGAATAATTTTTTATATATTTGTATAGACCATTTTTAAATTGTTAAAGGAAAATTATTGTTCACTTTCTCTTACCTATATATGTAGAAATATATAGACTATATAGAAAGTATTGGATTCATGTCAAAAATTCGATGTCAAGATTTTGATGGAAATACATGTTTTGAGGTTCGCTAAGTTCAAAAAAGTGGTTTTCGCCACATGATCTGTCTATCTATGAACAAAATATCTCAAGAACAAAAAGAGGAAGGATATTGAAATTTTTGATTCAAGTTAGATACCCCTCTGAGACGTAACACGAAACTTTTGAACAAAATCGTCCAAAAGGTAGCCTACGTTACTGATATACTTTTTTCAGTTTTTTTTTTTTTTTTTTTTTTCGATTTTCCCAAAATTTGCTCCAAAGATTTTGATTAAAATTTAAAAATTAATTTTTTAGATGGCCTTGCGATGGAAAATTTGATTTCTTAAAAAAAAAAGTCAGTGCCTAAAACGCATGCGAAACGCATTGCGTCCTCCGTTGCGTTGCGCAGAGCTTCAAGCGGCGTGCGAAACGTTTTAGGTAACACTCCGGGTTGCCTAACTAACAGGCGACTCCATTGAACAAACAAAGACTAGTTAGAAAAGAAAGTATGTAATGCAATCTCAAATAGAGTTTGTCTATAAAAACGAAAGACCTGAGAACACAAAAAATTAAATAGTGATCCTAGTGACACAGCACACAACTTTCTCTTACCTTCTTCAAAAATTGAAAATTGTGTTTTGTGTTATTCACACCAGATTTTTGGGTTGCTTTTCTTAGTGTGAAAAATAAAAAAAATCCAATACAGCCGATGCATGGTCTTTTGACTGTGACTATGCAAAGTATCGGTTAAGATGGCCCTTGACCTATGGGTCAAAGGTTGAGCATTAGCTTCTAGTACCAAAGTTGAAGGGTTCACATCCCACCCCAGACGGGAATTTTTCTCAATTGAATTGGATACCAATCAATTGAAATAAATAGAAACGGAGTGTAAATAATCTCAGAAGCCGAAAAAGACCTTAAACAAATTTTAAAAAATCTGGTGTGACTGGTCGCACAGCACACAACTTTCTCTTTTCTTCGGTAATCGAAAGTTGTGTTCTATGCTTGTCACACCAGATTTTTTGTGTCGAGATATATTTAGTTTCCGCGAAAATATTAGACTTCAAGATGTAAAATTTATAAACATATATTTTGTTACCATGGCTCCTATCTTTCCTATGAAGTACAAGAGTAAAGTGGTCTTCAAACAATTTTGAGAGCAAAATGAGAATATCCATTTTAAAGATCATCTAAAAAATAATTGATTTTTGAATTTTAATCAAAATGGTTATAGCGAATTTTGAGAAAATCGAAAAATATTGAAAAAGTATATCAGTAAAGTTCAAAAGCTTCGTGTTACGTCCCACGGGGGTACCTAACTTAAATATAAAATTTGAACGTCCTAGCTCTTTTCGTTCTTGAGATATCTTGTTCACACGGCAGATCATGTCACGAAACCACTTTTTTGGATTCAGGAGACCTCAAAACGTATCCATCAAAATCTCGTCATCGAATTTTTAACATGAATCCAATACTTTCTCTCTATATATATGCATGTATAGGTAAGAGAAAGTAAAAAATTACATAAATATTTCCTCACGAGGTCTGTTTTGCTTGACGAAATATTTGCATACTGTATTTTGGACTCAAAATTATCCTGGTTTATTTTCCTTCATCTCAATTATTATAAACTTGTATCCACGTTTCGCTGCCTTTCATTAAAATGATTATTTTTTTATTAGTATTTTGTTCATTAATAATAAATTGCTTAATTTACTAGAATAAACATAGAAAATTGCAAAGTAATTCTGCCTTTCAATTACTAGTCCAAGTTACGATGTTATTTCATCATAAGTTATTTCGAAATTAAATCAATTTTCTCTTTAAAAATGAATCCATTAAATACAATTTTAATCATTTTTTAAATAAAAGAATTATTCTTTGAAATGAACACAATAAGAATTTAGTTTGATATTTAGTTAATAAAAATTTTTCATTTATATTACCGGCTGAATCACTTAGGGTGGTGAATCAACCAGGTCTATAGGCAGGCTATATGTCTTTATTGTAACTAGCATTAGTCCGTGGAAAGCCCCTGTCTCCCTTCCTGCTTGTGATTCACAGAATGACGGTGCCCCCGGGGGGGGCTCACCGGGGGATACTCCTCCCTCCCCTATGAGCCCGTTCTTTTCTTTCGTTTATTCTCTCGGAGACACGTAATTAAAAAAACATCATTTGCTAATTGTAGTGGCGAGCTCAAGTGAATTAATAGAGAACACGTTATTTGTAAAAAAAAAAAAACCTTATTGTTCCACCATATTTCATTCATTCTTTCTTAACGTGACATTTTAAATAAATAATTAATTTCATTTTTCTAACTAATCACGTATTCTTTCAGGTTTTTATTCAATTCTTTATTTCGAAACAATAGGTTTTATAAATTTCATCTAACGTTTAACAATTGCATAGGATCGTTATTTTCTTCTTTACTATCTATAACTGTTATAAAATCTTAAATCTTAAATATTTTGGTCTTTAATGTTTAATCGTTTAAATGGAAATTTACAAACTTCTTATCATATATGGACCCTGTTACGCATTAGTGTGTCAAGCGCCAGGTACCGAGATTTGAGAAAATTAACTTTAAAGTTTTTCTGATTTTCATTGTTTGGGTTAGATTACCAGGTATGGCTATATCATTTTTTTTGTCAATTGTGCAAGCAAGGGTGGATCCAGAGGTGTTTCTCGGGGGGGGGGGGTATTCTGGTGTGACTCGCCGCACAGCACACTATTTTTGCTTAATTTCGGTTATTTAAAGGCACATTCTGTACTTGTTTGCCAGAATTTAAATACAAATCAAATTTTACTTTCTCTTACCTATGTATATATGTAATATATATATAGAGAGAAAGTAATCATGTCAAAAATTCGATGTCGAGATTTTGATGAATCTTCACGTTTTGAGGTCCCCTGAATCCAAAAAAAGTGGTTTTCGCGACATGGTCTGTCTGTGTGTGGGTGTGTGGGTGTGTGTGTGTGTGTGTGTGTTCAATTTTAAGCATGAAGGAATTGAGCTATGAGGTTGAAATTTTATATTTAAGTTAAACACCCCCTGGACCGGGAAAATAAGCTTTTAATCAAAATCGGCTTAAGAGTCACTAGTACTTTACTGATGTACTTTTTCAGTTTTTTTCGATTTTCTCAAAATTTGCTCCAACGATTTTTTTGCGAAATTCAAAAATCAATCACTTTTTAGAATGCTCTTTAAAAAATGTATAATCTCATTTTAACAGTTGAAATCTCTGAACCCGCTTTACTCTTGTATTCATAGAGAAGATAACTAGGAGAAATGGTTGCCATGGTAACAAATAAAATATTTTCCCATACTTATAAATTTTTCATCTGAATTCATATGTTCCGTACTGTCGGGAACTAAATATATGTCGACACAAAAACTCTGGTGTGACAAGCACAGTACACAACTTTCGATTACCGAAGGTAAGAGAAAGTTGTACAATCCTCTGCCTTAGATCTCACCAGATTTAAGATGCCTGGCTGCACACAAATTTTACATTAAGAATAATTTTTTTTTCGAAAAAAGTATTTTTTTTTTAAAAAACTCAAAAGATGTAATTATCCACTTAACTCCCCCTTGTATCCGCCCTTGATTATTTGCAAGTAACATAAAATATAAATTTTTTTAGGACATATTTCATTAAAATATTTATTAATTATAGCATTTTGAA
>JAKCPI010023784.1:0-16119 GCA_023213315.1 Euborellia annulipes | reverse complement strand
AGATTTGTATTCTTTCAAAATTTTATTTTTCATTCATTAATTACCGGTATTAAATAAAAGACTCTCTCTCAGTCATTAGTGTCAGGCTTGACACGTTAGGGCTACTCTGGGGAGCATGGGCGTAACTAGGGGAATTTGACTGGAGGGGCCATGGGCCCAGCCATTCTTCGGAGGGCCTGGGAGGCCCCATATTGACTCCATTTTTCTTGGGCCGGGCCTCCGGGACCCCCCCCTACTTACGCTTACACATGCTGAGGAGTAACTTTCATTAAAATATTACTGAGGCGGGCTCCCTTTTCCTAACTCAGGAGGAGACATCTCAAATGGATTTGGATTTTTGCCAAGAGGTGGATTTGAACTCGGTTTTCAACTCGCCTCTTCTATTATTAAATAAAATATATTTTTCCAAACAAGATATGCTGATTTTTAATGTATTTTATGGGTACTTTATACCACTTCCACTCTCTTCTGCTCAGTCATTAGTGACAGAACCGACACGTTGTGATTACTCTTAGGAGTAACTTTCATTTGAATAATACTGAGGTGGGTTTCCGTTTCCTTTCTCAGTAGAAGGCATCTCAAATAGAGTTGGATATTTTTTGCCATGAGGTGGATTTGAACTCGAATTGTCTTCATCAACTTCTACCACTTCTACTAGAATTAGGAATTTATTTCGAATTTTCTTTAACTTTTGGTTCTCACAATTTCTGGCCAACATACAACCGTAGAATCCTAATAAAATTGTGATTCATTATTAATAAATTTGAAGTCTGTGTGAGGTAAACTTCTTACATAACCAATATGGGAAACAGCTACGTGTTTCCAAAATATTAAATAATAAAAAAATCAACAAAATAAAATTTTAGAATGCTTTAAATTAGCTGGCAATAAAATTATTAGTATTATAAAATATTACCTGAATTTAATAAAAAAAAAAAAATACCAATAATAAAGTTATGCCGTAAAAATTAAATATACTATAAATTATACTAATTTTTTAAAATAAATAAAATAAATTCCAAGAAAACGTAAAAAAAGATTTTTTTTCTAATTAACATATATGAAAGTGACGAATCACCTCGTGAATTGCTAAAGTCATTCATGCTAATGGTATTTTTAATATGTATAAAATTTCAAAATAAAAAATAATACAATTGCGAGCAAAATATTAAATTTGGTTTAATTAAAAAAAAAAAAGGTGTTAGATAATATTACGAATAGTTACATCTGGATTTAGACGGGTTTTTTTATTTTATTTTTTTTTTACTTCATTAGAAGGTTCATCTGCAATTAACCCAAGTGTTCAATTGGATATGCATTGTCATTCGAATGCCAAGGCTGAACTCAATGATCACTAAACATTAATTTTTTTCTTGCTTATTCTCATCTGAAAATTATTTTAAATTTCGTCCTTGAATAAAATATAATCATATGGAACTTGAAAGAACGAAAGGAAAATTTTATTTAATTAAAATGGATTACGGAAATCTAGCCGTAGAAAAATTTCATTTTTAAATTCAGTAGCATTCCAAATAAATTTGATTTATAAAAAAAAAAAAAAATAAATAAATATAAAAAAAAATTGATAATTACAAAGCAAAGCGTTTGTAAATAATTTTTGTATGTTTTTACAAGATATTATTAACTGTTAATTATATGTTGTTGTGATCCGAATATAATTATTAGTTGATCTGAAGTATCGAAAATCGAGCGAGATATTTACTAAATTACATATCACGGATGAAATCGACTCTGGAGGCCTCCAGGAAAAAAAAACTTGAAAGAAGGCGATTGTCGTGACGATTTGTTTATTTCACCGATGAGTGATCCATTTCAGATATTTATATATAAACTTTTTTTTTTTTAAGAAAAAAACACTTTTCTCATTCAGACACACACACACACACACACACACACATACCCAGTCTTTTCGGCAACTCAGGCCATATAGGACTTTTCAAACTCACAGTGTCATCAAATGACATATTGCTATTAAAAAAAAAAACAAAAACACTCACACTTTATTCTCATTCACACTCACATTCACACACCCATACAGACAGTCTTTTCGGCATCTCAGGCCATATAAGACTTTATACGATAACCGTTATTATGAATATACCCGAGTATATACTATATACCAGGCATTCTTATTTAAGCCATTTCGTATCCAAATGGCTTAAATAAAATCATGGGACTGCCTGGTATCCGAACCCCCTACCCTTAGTTTAGAAGGCCAGCACGCTAACCCCTACACCAAGCCCGAGGGCTTATATATAAACTTCACAGTGCTAAAATATTCAAAGGCACGTTGTCACCAAATAACATATTGCTATAAAAAAAAAACACACTTTATTCTCATTCACACTCACACATACCATTTGGTATCCAAATGGCTTAAATAAAATCATCGGAGTGCCTGGGATCCGAACCCTCAACCCTTGGTATACAAGGTAGGCGCGCTACCAACTACCCCAAGCCCGAGGGTACTACATGCTATAAATAAATATTAAAAATGAACATGTGTAAACGTTTGAAATTAAAATTCAGTACCCCACCACCTGTACTAAACTCTGATAATTTTGCTTGGCCTGAAAATGAAAACTCGAAACGTCGGCAACAAAATATAAAGATTTTTTAATTCACCTGGCTACTGTTTCCGGGAAGACTTCCGTCCCATTTTTCTAATTTAGTTCTGACGTTTGGATTAAATTGGAATCGGTTAAGTGGGATTTTATTTTATTCTTAAAAATTAAGAAAAATCGTAATAGGCTTATTATATATAATAAAAAAATTACATCATTACATAGTCAAACTGACTGATATATATATTCTGTATTAATTAGATGGTAAAAACTCACTCATGTAAAATTTCAATACAACTCAAACATGTGCAAAACATTTTCTGGTCATGTTTTTAAACAAAAGAAAAGGACATTGTCCGAAGGTCACTTTTTTTATTTTATTTTATCAAAGCTTATTAAATCGAATCCTACATGGCGCGTTGTCATCGTTGTCAATTGGTGAGAGGGAGAGAGACGGAGAGATAGGTACACGAGTAAAGTACCAAGAGACAAGCTCCGAGCACAAACAAAACACTCTTCTCGAAGAAGGCAGATTGTTAATTATCAATTATCGGACCGATTAAAAGCGGCATCACGCAGGTCGTTATCGATTTCCGATCCGAAAGAGGCATCGATGTCGGTATTTTAATTACCAGCGACGACTAAGAAAACAACGAGACTCAATTCATAGCTCCGGGAAATTTCGAATTTCCACCTGGAAATTGAAACTCAATCGTTTTAGTTCGTGATGAGGCATTTGCCGATTAATAATAATAATGAGACGAATAGTTGTGTATACACTTTCGCCAAACTCGTGTTATTCTTTAGCGAGTTAATCACATTTTTTTTAAAGGTGTGGTCGAGATACTCACGAATTTATTATGTTGATGAATCCTCCCCACATGAGTGAAAAGATTTTAATTCGAAATTTTTATTTTCATTCATTTAAAGACGTGATTTTCTTACTTCCTACTAGTACGGCATATAATAAATATTTTTTCACTTCATTTATGTTAACAATTTCATATTTTAAAATTCTAAAAGTCTCCCACTGCAAAGGGGAGCTGAGCTTTTTAAAAGAACAAAAACTTTATTTAAATATCGTCGAGTTTCGGGAATTCGTCGCTCCCATCTTCAGGACGATAAATTGTTAATGTTGTTTAGATTGATACATATAGGTCATACAAAATTCAACACAAATCTGCATATACCATTAAATTTATGTTTAATTGTCTATGAGAATCGTAGTAGGTGTTGGCTTAATTTATTGTTAATGGGCCCGAAACATCACACTACCAAGAGTAAAAGACTTTTAGTTAACGATCTCAATCACATAGCCTAAAATAAACAAATACAATTATAATAGAAAAGTTGAAAATTTTTTCCACATTTACCATATTGTAATCTTAATTTAATCATCATCTGAATTTAAATGGCGCATTAAAAAAAATTTGTAACAAATTATGTTATAATTAAAAAAAAAAAAAAAAAAAAAAACGAATATCCATCAAAATATAAAATCTCGACATCGAATTTTTTAGATGATCGCAATACTTTCTCTCTCTATATATTTCATATATAGGCTAAGAGAAAGTAAAAAATAAATATGACTATTGTCTTTAGGCTCGGTCCGAATTTTATAACAATTGGGTGGAAGGGAATTTAATCCCCAAAAAAAAAACATGACTTTCTCTTAATTTGGGTAATCGAAAGTTGTGTACTGTGCTTGTCACACCAGATTTTTTGTGTCGACATGTATTTAGTTTCCGATAGTACTGTACATCCGAAAGATGTAAAATTTTTAAGTATAGGAAAATATTTATATTTTGTTACCATGGCAACCATTTCTCCTATCTTTCCTATGAAATACAAGACTGAAGTGATCTTCAGAAAATTTCAATAGCAAAATGAGAATATACATTTTAAAGAGCATCTAAAAAATAATTGATTTATGAATTAAAAAAAAAAAATTGTTGGAACGAATTTTGAGTAAATCGACAAAAACTGAAAAAGTACATCAGTAAAGTACTAGTCCTCTTTGGCCGATTTTGATTAAAAGCTAATTTTCACGCTCCCGGGGGATGTTAAACTTATATATAAAATTTCAACCTCGTAGCTCAATTCCTTCATGCTTAAAATTGAACACACACCCACCCACCCGCAGACAGACCATGTCGCGAAAACCACTTTTTTGGATTCAGGGGACCTCAAAACGTGTATATCCATCAAAATCTCGATATCAAATTTTTGGCATGAAACCAATACTTTCTCTCTATATATTAACATATAGAGGTAAGAGAAAGTAAAAATGAAAAAATAAATGGGTTTAAAATTGACATTTTTCTTTTTTAAGTTTTAATAAATAAATAAAAAAAAAACAACCATTTATTTATTTATTTACTCTTAAAGGATTTTGATTCAGTCGGATTACATATTCCCCTGATATATAGTCTGTGTAAGAAGAGCCGGAAAGTTTTCCCATTTTGTTGCCTGTTTATTTTCTTTTAACGCACTCATAGAGAAAATAAAAATAAATTAAAAGATTATCACTCTATTCATTCAGATAATGAATAATTAAAAAAGAAATTATTTTTATATACTTGCTTTGCATTAAATGAGAAATGATATAATAATCCCTCTGCCCTCACACACACACATGCAATCCTCACACAGACGAATATATATAGATATACTTTTCTACATGGTTTTATTCTTGTTTCGACAGGTTCACAGCGGCTGCAAACGTGAATACCTGTGTGCTATCATTTAGTAAGGCGTGAGTGGCCGTTCCTGTTAGACGTCGTCCGAGCGCTGGTCGGCTTTAATCCCGGGATTCCTCTATTTGGTGAGTAACGAGTTAAATTTTTGCAATTCTTATTTTAATTTAATTTAAGTATACGCTGGTACATAAATCTTTGACAAATTCAAAGAATTAATTATTAAAAACATGACAAAATGATTTCGTTTCATTCAAAGCGGATTTAGATTCGCTTAACTTTTACCAATCTCAAAAAGTATTTTAATCTTAACATTTTGACTTCAAATTTATATATGTTTGTGTTTAAAAATATATTAGCCTATTATACATATTCGTTTTATACCATCTTGTGGATATTAAGAAATTTGGTTGAATGGATTTCATATCCAGCCTCAGCCTCAGAGATAACTTTGTGGGCCGATTGTCTGTAGGGATATATAACACGATATTTGGAAGTGAATAATAACGTATATAAATAAATATAATCCGATGACATGGAGTGTCGTGCTCTGTGTAAGAAGCAGAGATAACTTTGCTGAAACAAGCAATTGGCAATTTTAAATAGTGAAGGATGTGTAGAAGCAAATGCAGCCAAGAAATAATACTCTGGTTGCTTTACCAATTAACCGGAAACATTTCGGTGCATTTATTATGCTTCATCTTCAGTACTTTCTAAAATACATACTTGAAATTTATGAATTATGTAAAAAAATAACTTTATAAATTTTATATGTATGTATTTTAGAAAAGATGTAAAGCAGAGTATTATTTCTTGGCTGCATCTGCTTCTACACATCCTTTACTAAAAAGCCTTTGCCACAAATTGCACTATTTTAAAAAATTTTTATTCTTTCACGTTTTATTCAAAAACTCAATTGTCTTTTGAGACAATCAAGAAAAAAGTGTCTTCTTCTATCTCAAAAACTTCAATTTTGGCCCGCTGAAGGCGAATCGCGCGAATAGTTAATATATTAATATTCTATTTGAAAAATATTATTCGGCGTATAAAAAGAAATCAGACTTTTTATGAAGCTACTTTATTTCATCTTTATTCGCAAAAATTGTGGCACCACATTTGTTGTTGTTTTAATTCGTTTTAAAGTCTTTTTCGGCATCGGAGGTCATTTCCGTCTCTATTTATTTCAATTAATTGGTATCCAATTCAATTGAATTAAATTTTGATCCCCTGACCCTTGGACGCATTTGTTTAAAATATAGAGCATCTTTTTTATATAAGAGTCTTATAAAGCTACTGTCTTAATGAAATGTTGTACTTTTCATTTTCAAATAATAAGCCTTCATTTATTACTAAAAAAATTTACTATCGGAGTTTATTTTTTTATTTATCATTAATCAAATTGCCTGAGAATTTTTTTTCTCTTATTTCTCCCACCTCTGGCGCCATATCATTCCAAACTTGATTTTGTTCTCGTTGTGGTGATGATTATTTGGTGAATTCATTTCATTTTATTCCATCCATTTGGAAAAGTGTTTTAAGCCTTTCAAGATAAGAGCTGAGGTCGGCTTCAGGAATGTCCCCCCTGCCTCCCTCCCCCCTCCCCCGCCCCATAGAGACGCTTGATTCATTAGACAATTTGCTTAATAAATAGATATAATTTTATCATGTTATTTTGAATCACACCTTTTCCTAGAGTTAAACCTTTATATAACTTAAATCCTGATATATTATAATTTATTAGGTTCAATTATAAATATTTTAATACGAGGTAAGAGCAGAAATTAATTATAAATAAGAAAATCCACCAACACAGTCCAAAGTATCGTAAATGCTTTTGAATTGTAAAGTGGAGAGAAAAAAAAAATTTCTTCTTTCGCGTTTAATAAATTCCCTGGACAAAGATGTTTATTTTAGAGTCTATAATAAAAACGAGTTTTATTCAAGAGTTGGAAAATAATTAATTTGGCCAAGGGAAGGGTCCAAGATGCCATCTCGGGGAGCCGGGTTCATGACCCGGCGACGGGCAATTAATTAATTGGGTGATACGAGCCGCGATCGTCAACCGATAACTGAACCGCGAATTTCTAGTCAATAAAAAAAATAAATAAATATCTTACTATAAATTTAGTAAAAAAAAAAAAAAGAAGATTGCGATCAAAAAAAAAAGTATTCCATTTTCTGTGTGGCGATTTATCAAAAGGATAGAGTTGACTTTTTAAATGAGTCTTTTTCTTCGTAATTTGTAAACAAGAAATGAAAATTTATTAATATTATAAATTTCCCCCTATGAATTAGGCAACACCTATCTCAAACATATTTTTTTTTATCTCTAGAAAATTGAGTCTAAAATTAAGGAATTTGTTTACGGTGGAATCCCAATATTTCCTATCCCGATATATTCGTATTTCCGCCTAATTCGTACAACATTGCCGGTCCCCAGAGAAAATTTTTTTAATTTTGTACTCCCGATAATTCGTACCAAGCCGGCCACCCCGTGACCATAAAAATTATCGGAGATTCTACTGTATTTAATATACTAACTTATCAGACCGATAGCAAATCATCGTTAAACAAGAACACCCTTAACCTTCGAGTTAAAAAATGAGTTTTTTTCACATATAATTAGCTACCTGTTATAAAAAATATTAAAAAAAAAAATTAAAAATCTGGTGTGACTGGTCGCATAGCATTTAACATTCTCTTACCTTCGGTAATTGAAAGTTTTGGTCTGTGCTTTTCACACCAGATTTTTTGTGAGATATATATTTTGTTACCATTTCTTCTTTCTACCTTATGAATTACAAGAGTAAAGTGTGCTTTCAATAATTTTGAGAGAAAAGTGAGAATATATATTTTAAAGAGCATCTAAAAAGATATATGAATTTTAATTAAAATCGATAGAATTAAAAAAAAAAAAAAAAAAAACTAAAAAAGTACATCAATAAAGTACTAGTATTCTTTGACAAATTTGATTCAAAATCCTCTTGTGGCATCCAACATGTATGCTTAGCTTAAGTATAAAATTTGGGTATCGAGAGTTGTATAGTTTTTAATATTGAAATTTTTTATATAGCTGGTTAATTGATGTAGTAGAAGGAGAAGAATAAAGAGAGCAGCTAATTATATATTTTTTTTATTATACCCTCAGTGCTGACGTTTCGGTCCTGTTTAGAGCCATCCTCAGAACATTAGGGTTGTCATCATTAATTTCATTCATTAATGTTGAAATTGAAATTAATGCTGACAACCCTAATGCTCTGAGGATGGCCCTAAATAGGACAGAAACGTCAGCACTGAGGGTATAATAAAAGAAAATATAATTAGCTGCTGCTCTCTTTTACTTTTTATTCTTCTTCTACTACGTAGTTTTTAAGTTATTCCGTTAATCCACATTTTTTGATATTTCACTTGAAATTCATTAAGTTTATTGTGAAAAAAAGTCAATTTCAAGCTAAAAGGGAATCACCTCTTTTAATTGCAATTTTAAGAAAAGCAATAAAATCGCTTTCATACAAATTTAGGTAAATGTTTTGATATTTTAACTGGAATAGATCTTCGGGGAATTCATGATTTTTTTCACGATAAATATAATTGATTTCAAGTGAAATAACAAAATATGTGGTTTAAGGGAATTACTCAAAAACAAAAAAACTCTTGATGCTCAAATTTTATACATAAGCTAAGTACACATGCCGCACGCGTCTTGAGAAATTTCAATCAAATCGGCCAAAAAGTACTAGTACTTTACTGATGTATTTTTCAAGTTTTTTTTTTTTTTTTTTTTTCGATTTTCTCAAAATTCACACTCACGATTTCCAGCTGACTGTTGACTTATACTGAACTTTGGATCTTAGCTAACTAACTACGATCTTGGCTCCTAATTAATTATATGATTAGATTAACTAGAATTAAAAAGACTCGAAGCCCGGGAGCCGTGGCTCAGTGAGAAGACATTAGCTTCTCGCACCGGAGTCCCGGGATCACTTCCCGTCCCAAGCGAGAAAAATTTATTTCATTTGATTTGACTACAAATCATTTGAAATAAATAGAGATGGAGTCTAAATGGCCTTAGATGCCGAAAAAGACCTTAAAAAAAAAAGACTCGAAAGTTATAGTCTAGCTTTTCCGAGGGATAACTAGTTAATTAGAACTGAAGCAACTGGCACTTAAAGAGTTCAAGAGTTGAAAAATCAAATTATAAATGCACTGCTGACACCGTTTTCAAAAAGAATATATAAAATCTATTTCGGAGTATTCACGGTCGCAAAAACCGCCACCTCCTACGCCGACCCCGCACCGCAGAATTAAGACGAAGAAAGAAGAAGATTCCATAATATTTCGAAGAATCTATACAAATCGGAAAAATAGATTTTAAAAAAATTTCCATCTTATAGAACGATATTAAAAAACAATGCTCCAGGCCGTGTCTTTATCGGAGAACAAGACGGTAATTGAATCAAGCCGGATCTCCGTTTTAATCAGCGAGTCCGTTTGCCCGATGTGCCCGCAACGATTTGCCACGGCTCAGGTGCGACTGACTCAACAGGCCTGTCCCACCTGTGCGGTCCACGTACGGCCCTCCCGGGTATTAATTAAACCGCACTAATAGCCAGTGTTAATTTATTCAAATTTATACAAACAAGTTATAATCATTTTATTAGCGTTTATGTTTTTGAAAAAAAAAAAAAATTTTAAGTTTCAGTTTTCATGGAATAAGAAGAATGGACTTTTTTTCAATTATTTATTATTTCCCACTTTTGATGACCATATCGAATAGAAATGTCTTATTAAAAGATTATTTTTATTTTCGTAATGATATAAAGATATAGAAATTATAATATTAGAAATTTAAATTAAGAGAATTTTATTTGTTGTTTTATTAATTTAAAAAACAAAACGAAACTACCACTATAATTAATTTATTCATGGCTAGCGTTTAACTTTGAGGCTTGGATAAACAAAGCAATGAGGATTTTATTAATGCTGAAGATTTAACAGCCTGGTCAGCTCTTTTCTCGTGTGTCATTTTGATTGTTTTTCTCCCATCTAAAACGTAACTCGATAAATAATACTCCTCCCTGATGTCAAGCAAAGGCAAACGCAGGATGGGCCTCCCGGAGGATAAGGGCCCTAATATCAGCCGGTATGCATGTATGACTTGCTACTTAACCCTGCAACCGAATAGGATTTAAAAAAAAATTGAAATTTCATTAAATAAAAGTTGGATAAACTTTTATGTGATTTATTTGTATAAAATACAACGTTGCGGTCACTCATACTGCACCCTTCTTCAGGTGTAATTTAGATAAAATCACAGACTCTTTCTCGATTTTCTCAAACTTTGCTTTAACGATTTTGAATAAAATCAAATTATTTTTTTAGATACTCTTTAAAATGTACCTATATTCTCATTTTGCTCTCAAAATTGTTTGAAGACCACTTTTCTCTTGTACTGTACTTAGAAATGATTCCATAATACATGGGGGGGGGGGGGGGTCCCCCCTGGTGTCCTAAAATAAAAAAACAGCAATATATATTTTTCCCATTAATTTTTTTTACACCCCAATCCACTACTTTAATTTAATTTTTATTTTATTTAAAATACTAACAACCCCCTCCCCATTCCCCCAACAAAATTCACCCCCATATTAAATATTTTTCTGCTTATAAATTTTACACCTTGAAACTATCCTGAAACTAAATATATGTCGATACAAAATATTCCGTTGTGACGAGCACAAAACTAGACTTTCAATTAACAAAGATAAAAGTGTTCTGGGCGCCCAGTCACAAAAGATTTTTAATATTGTGATTGTATTATTTTATTTTATTAAGTATTTTTTTACATATTTTTAACCAAAGATCTTAGGCTGGAAGGAGTAATAAATAATAAAAAAAAAAAAAAAAATCAAAAGAATCCGAAACGTGAAATTTTATAGAGAAAAAAAAATACAAATATTAAATTGTAATTAGGGAGCGTACAAGTATTACGTAACGCAATTTGGGGGAGGGGGTCTCGTAAAACGTTAACCAAGCGTTACAAGGGGGGGAAGGGTTTTGAACAACGCGTTACGTTACTGGTATTTTAGCGACTTTCCGGTACTTTGCTCAACAAAATTGTGACTTTTAGATAAAAATGGCCACTTGAGCGTTACGTAACGTCTAGGGAGGGGGTCCAGAAAAATGTTACGGCGCGTTACGTGGGCGGAGGGGGGGTCAAAAATCTTCCGTTACGTAATACTTGTACGCTCCCTTACTCAATACAATAAAAAACTATTTAAAAACTTTTATTTAAATAACAATTAACTCCCTGAAGAAGATCGTGCAAGTAAAAGTGAAACCGAAACGTCGAGTTTTTTTTTTTTTTTAATTTAATTAAAATTTTTCGGCATCGAATGCCATTTAGAGCTCGCTCTATTTATTTCAATCTATTGGTAGCCAATTAAATTGAAATTAATTAATTTACATACAATTTAACAAAACCTTAAATGAATTTATACAGAGAGAGAGAGTTGAGTGAAAGTGGTAAAAATTTTAAATAAAAATAAATAAATAATAAGATTCCAAAAAAAAAGAAAAAAAAAATTATTCAAGAATTTATTAAATAAAAAGAATTCCATTGTATTCCAAAAAAAAAAAAAAATTTACAGAATTTTTTATCTTTTTTTTTTTTTTTTTTTTTATAAAAAAACATTCACACTTTTTTTCTCATTCACACTCACACTCACACACACATTCATACAGTCTTTTCGGCAACTCAGGCCATATAAGACTTTTTACGATATCCGTTATAATAAATATACATATATGGGGTCCAGGCATTCTTATTTAAGCCATTTGGTATCCAATTGGCTTAAACAAAATCATCGGACCGCCTGGGGTCCGAACCCGCGACGTTTATATATGAGGTTAGCACGCTAACCTCTACGCCATGCCCCGAGGGCAATTTTTTATCTTTCACCGTGAAAAAGATTCATTGAGGCGGCAAATGGTTCTTTATTCAGAAATTATCGCCCCGAAATGGTTTTCCTTCAGCTGGCATTTCTAATTAGAAATCTTAGGCCATAAATCTCATCTGCTTAAATACAATGCTCTCCCCCTGCTCTGCTCCTTCACCTCATCCCAGGGATGCTAAGATACTCGAACGGGAAAAAATTTCAGGATTCCATCCCCTCCCCCTCCCCTCCCCCCTCTTTCGGCTCACCATGACATAAAATGAAGAAATTTATTCGTCCAACCAAATGTAAATTAGATCATTCTGAATGGGCTATAAATTGAGAAATCATATAATATTTATTTGAATCGATGTAGTTTTAATATTTAGCTTGTTTTAATTGCATATAAAACAGTCATAAAATAATATTTTTTATCTAATAAATATGCAAAAATATATTAATCAAATTATTTTCATTGAGATCAATAAACTATTTTTTTTTTTTTATTTAATTGAGATTTTATATAGTAACCTAAAAAAATAATTACACCTTGCTCTACCTTTATTACTCTTAATTTTTTTATTAAAATAAAATACATTTTACATTAAAAAGAATAAAACTGAAGCGAGAAAATTATTTTATTACTGTCTATATAATTTTATAGCAAAAAAAAATAAACTTACCTGTAATTATATTTACAGATTAAATAATACCTACTTTACAAATTAATTTATTTTTATAATAATTAAAATAATAAAATTTTGAACTTTCAATTTGCATTCGAAGCAATGATGAGGAATACCGGTACCTGAATAGGTATTATATAACAGGATTTATTCCAAAGGAGCCGGAGCAAAATTTGTGCTGATATTTAATTAATTTGCAAATTGTTATCTTTTAAAAATAAACTCAGAATTCCATGTAATTTTTTTCTGGAGTCGATAACCTACCGATATACTAGGAGGTCCAGGCATATTTATTTAATTTATACCATTTTGGTATCCAAATGATTTAAATAAATTCATCGGACTGTCTGGGATCTGAACTCGTGCATCGTGGTTTCAAAATTATCAATTTTGACATATGTCAACACCTTTAACTTCTCGGTTTCGCGGAGGGGATTCTATAATTTACTTTCTCCTACCTTCGGTAATTGAAAGTTGTGTTCTGTGCTTGCCCCACCAGATTTTTTGTCGACATCTAATTAGTTTCCGGCAGTAAACCTTAGATTAGATAGATAGATGCAATGGAATTCTTTTATTTTTTAAAATGTCTGAAAAAAATTTTTTCTTTTTTGGAATCTTATTATTTATTTATTTATTTTTTTTACTTTCTCTTACCCTATATATTTTTTTTTTCCCCTCTTTCAATCAAATCTCTCTGTATAAATTCATTTAGGGTTTTGTTTAAATCAATTTAAATTAATAAAAGAGGCTCAGTAACCAGGACAATTAAATAAAATTATTTTTAACTGACGGCGTTTCGGTTGCCTTTCACGACCTTTTTCAGTTCAATTGATTGTTATTTAAATAAAGTTTTTAAATATTTTAATTTTATAGTATTGGTTAATAACAATTAATTTGTATAAAATTTCACGCCACACATTATGTGGGCTTCTTTATATAAAGTATTTTGTTTTATTTATTTTATCCCTTCCAGCCTTTGGGTAAAAATTTATAAAAATACTTAATAAAATAATACAATCACATTATAAAAATCTGGCGGGTCAAGCCCAGAACACATCTTTCAATTGCCAAAGTTAAGAGAAAGTTGTGTGCTCTTAACAATTTTGAAGACAAAAAATGAGAATATACATTTTAAAGAGCATCTAAAAAATAATTGATTTATGAATTTTAATCAAAATTGTGAAAGCTAAATTTGCTATGGAAAAATGCTAACAAATTAACTTATTAAAATGTATTTTTATCCACTCCAGTTTTTGCTTCACGTTTTCTCTCCCCTTTATTTGTTCATCAAGAACTGTATTTGACAGAATTTTAATTTTGGTTATTTAATATCTCTTACATTATCCAAATACCAAATTTCATTTAAATTAGTCCAGTCAAGGTTTGATTAAATAAACAAATATACAGTTGGAATTTTAATTTTACATAGATTTATTTACACCTTTAGTCAAAAACCCATAAACTTTTTTTTCTCTATTTTCAATAAATGAATTTTAATGTTGAAAAGAGCAGCATGTGGTTATTGAAATCTCTTGTACCATTTATTCAAGATATGATATATTTTTGAATTTGCCTATATAATCATAATTTTTGTCTTTTTTATCCGAAATTCTTTATGAGACTTGTGGGTTTCGTAGAGGTATTTACACCCATTACACACTGTCTGAACAGAATTTGAATAACGTCCAAGGCGGAAATATGCGAATAGCTCGTTCGCAGTTATGTTCTGGCATATATTGGCGCATGTTGACAATATCGGTGCTGTCGCCACTTATCATAACAAGAGAGAGAGAGAGAGAGAGAGAGGCATGGCATCTGGAGCAGAGAGAGTAAGTTCTCTTGGCAAAGTACAAAGCACGTCTACTAATAATAAATACGTCCACGCACACATTTCTTACGTCACTCTTGCACGCGTGCCTATCACTCGGGTGGCAAGTTCCCCCTCTCCTTGCTCTTATGGCTATCATTAAACATATTCAGATATGAGATATTTAATAAGAAGATATTTATTAAAGAAATTTGATAAATTAAAAATATAGATTTCATTAATCAGGATCGCGATTTTTTTCGGATTTAAATCCCGATCCGGATCTGGGATTGAAATCATTTTTGCTCTCTGGAACTAGGATCGGATCGCTAAACCTCGAACAGGGTGCAAATCCTGTATTTTTTTGTAATCTTTTTTCAAAAGATTGCCAACTTTTAAAATTTTTTTACTCTTTAATAAAAATACGCATGCCCGTGACCCTTGTGCTCAGAGAGAAGTCATTAGCTTCTCGTGCCTAAGATCTCGGGTTCGCTTCCCGTCCTAAGCGAGAATAATTTATTTCATTTTAATTGGCTACCCAATCATTTGAAACAAATAGAGATGGGTTCCTAAATGGCCTTAGATGCCGAGAAAGACCTTAAATTCTTATTCATCCATTCGCTTAAAAATCGAGTCCGGATTGATCGCCCGAGTTTGTCTGATCCCCGGGATCGGATCACTAATCTTCCCCAAAGAATTTTGCCCATCCCTCATTGACAGTTTAGACTGTCCATTAATGCCATTAATTAGATTTGATGGATATTGAAGGTCTTGTTTTTGTATGTGTACGAGCAATCCAATTATTAGTAAAATTATTGCTAGGAAATTTTTATTTTTCCGATGGAATTTTTATTTTTCCCGACAATACCTTTACTAATTATTGGATCGTCTCACTCGTACACCTTCGAAAACAAGAGTAAACCGTCAATATCCGTAAATCTATTAATATATATATGACTCTTTCAATTTTTTAATTAATTTTATATATTTGTTTAACCAATTTATGTGAATCTCGAAGAATAAATTAGATTTGTGCTTTGAATTAAAATTTTCGTGTTCCTATATCCAGAAGCAGTTTTCCCTTTTTTGATTGGCTAAATGGTTTTCCGACGCCATTTAATTAAGCTAAAAAAAAATATATTCTTTTCTATTTTAGACATTAATTATCTTATCAAAAAAATAATGTAATACTTTCTCTCTATATATATTTAATATATAGGGCAAGAGAAAGTAAAAAATCAATTTCAGCCTCTTCTCCTCTCTCTCACCACTTCGAATTTATTTCAAATATTTCGCTCACTGCAAATATAAAATTTTTAGAGCGGTTTACCAAAATTATAAATATTACTGAAGATTTAGAGGCGCATGGACTTCGTCTCTGGTCAGTAGCCTATGATCTAAATGAAGTAC